>JAVGWX010000001.1:173504624-173669624 GCA_036924085.1 Ariolimax columbianus
CAGAAGACAGAAGATATCAGTTGCTGGCAGTGATAGGGTATGTGGCAGTGAAAGGCGTTTAGAGTTACATGGTACTTATCCTATCAAAGATATCCTGATCAATCGGACCACAATAAGATATATGGCAGAGTTTAGGTTTAGCTGAGTAGTTTACTTATCTAAAGAGTTACAACATGTATCGACACCACGATATAACTTCACACAGTAATTAACACAGTAAACACTATCCTGTCTAACACATACCATTATTGTTTAACAATCGTTAAAACAAAACAATATTAACAAAAAAGAACAAAGCACATTGAAACTAAATAATCATAAAATATATATGTATATTGAACTACATCAGAGGTTTTAAGCAGTAGCTTTGATGATTCATTCAAGGACATGATACCCAGGCTCTTGCGGTGCATTCCCCTTTTCTGCACACTCAACAATTACAAACACGTCCTCATGATCGGAACACGAACTCAGTCGTAATGTGCATTTATATATAATGATATCACCTTCAATCAGATGATTTGTACATTCACATATCATCGGTTCACGTATGCTTCGGCGATCTATGCATTTATATGTAATTAGATCACGTCACGTATAATTGTATCACGTACTCACTTGTGGTCACATACTCAGTCGATCTGTGGATACACATACAATCACAACACAAATCGTTCCCAAAGTGTCCAGCACATATCACACACATTCAGATCTGGTCTTTAGGCGATCTGTCCATTCACATACAATTAGATAAGTTACAATCAAGCGATATGTGCATTTACAATTACTAAGATCACTTCACGTATTCACAACGAATCTGTGCATTCATATGTTGTTAGATCACGTATCGTTCCCTAGGTGCCCTGCACGCACGTCACACATTCTGATCTATTACTGTTCACAGGGTGTCCAACATAAACACCTATAGAGCGACTCGCCAAAACTCGAGGTGTATGCTAGTTCAGTCCCCTGTAAACTCACAAACACACTCACTCCTGTTAGCCCCTCAGTCACTCTCCGTGCCAGTTTGTTTGAGTTCATCTTTGCAGAGTATTATAGTCTCAAGCAACAACATGGCTGTCCAATTGATTTCTGTTGGTTGTCTGACTTAGCCATCATTTTAATTTGGAACTACCCCCAACTAATTGTTATTGGATGACTCTTCCCGAATCCCTGTTACTCTAAACGTCTTAGCTGGTCGTGGGGCTGACTGTCACCAACCCTCCCCCTCCCCCACCCTCCGACTACGCTAATTCAGAACGCCAGAGGGGTCATCTACGAACCCCCATCTCAGCTCCAAACATCCATTTGTACCAGTCTTCCACCTAAACCACCCGTTTCCTTTGTCGATTTAGTGTCGAGACGGTGATTGACCTTGGCATGCATTCAGATAACCGTTGTTCCCAGAGTCGTCAATCCAATAGCCCCTGCCCTAAACGCCCATGCTACAGCTCGAACTGCCACATGTCTTCTGGAACATCTTCATATTGACTGATTCATTTAAGAAGAGGTTTATCACCTTTGTGTAACGTACGTTTACGTAAGGTGTAATATATTACCTTTCCATCGTCCGGCTTACATCAAATGTACTCTATCACCTTTCTATCATCTTAGTTATGTTAGATTATTATATCAACATTGTATAGTGCTAAACCAATATACTACCTGCTGATCGTTTACATTACATAAATCTTGCTTCATTACCTGTCCATTGTCTAAATTACATAAATCTTGCTTCATTACCTGCCCATTGTCTAAATTACAAAAATCTTGCTTCATTACCTGCCCATTGTCTAAATTACAGAAATCTTGCTTCATTACCTGCCCATTGTCTAAATTACAAAAATCTTGCTTCATTACCTGCCCATTGTCTAAATTACAAAAATCTTGCTTCAATACCTGTCCATTATCTAAATTGCATATATCTTCCCCCATTTCCTGTCCATCGTCTAAATTACTAAAATATTGTTTCATCCCTTGTATCTCGCCTAAATTACATAGATCTTGCTCCGTGTACCTGTTTATAGTCTACATTACAAAAATCGTTGTTCAATTATCTGTTTATTGCATAAATTACATAAATCTTGCTCAACTACCAGTCTATGGTCTATTTCAGGGATCTCGAAACGTTTAAGTACGATGGCCTTGTTATATTTTATTAACATTTATACAGCCAAAGTAAAAATGCGTATCAGTTTGATAAATGTATGTATAGGTTTTATTGTTAGCCTTGTATGGATAATTAGAATGACATAATTCAGAACAAAAGACAAATGTGACAGTTAATTATAGAGGTTGCCTTTTTTTACACGGCGAGTCATATGTCTTGTTCGGGAGAAGAACAATTAGATCCTCCATCTCTGTTGATCTGGTGTGTGTTTTTTTTAACCAGATCAAATCATTCCCTCCCTATTGATCCTTTTGCTCGATTTGAATATTTTCCAAATGGTTCCTATTCGGCGTTCATCTTGAAAATGAAGTTGTGTCGTAGTTTGCAGCGATGGTGCGATATCGGCTCCTCTCTGCCAGGCACATGCGGTTTCAGAGTCGCATTTTTTAGACCGGGTTTGCCTACCCTCTGTGATCCATATTCTCTTAACCAGGCTACACTACTGCAGCGTGTTTCCAGGGCCGTCACTTAGAGACAGAATAAGGTCTTGGGCGCCTTTGGTTGGCTGACTCTGACGCAAGCAACAAGCCGTCAACCTCTGACTGTCATCAACGTCTTCACTGTCCATAAATGAAGCATTTATAAATATATATAGACGACCAGATTTGATCGTGGAGTAGGCTGGGGTTTTGAGTCATGGAGTCATCTCTTTCGGATGTACGACGGGTCATCTTGAACTCGAACATGTCGTTGGTGTAGTTTTATGTGGTTTATTTATTAATGTCCATACTTGGCTATTAAAACATAGAGTAGACATGAAGATGATACTGGCTATTTACAGTAATGATAGTCACCCTGGCGCAAACAATTTGGTGACTGTGATCTTCCAGGCATGTTTGCTAATGGTGCTAGCATCGTGATCATATAAACAAGGTTTCTATAGAAACCCCTGCTGCAAGAGCTCAATAAACAGTTTGGTGAACAGCTTTAAGCGGGCTAACTTGCAGTGTTGACCCTATACTTCCTCTGGGCCACAAAGAGGACAAGAGAAAAGGGAAACGCATTTGAATATGTAGTACTCACCAGCTTTTCCTTGACCTTTGAACCACTGCTGTCTGGTCATTTGGGCTAGCATATGGCAGTTGCCGAACGTGACGGTTTTTTGTCTGGGAAAAACATACAGCCTGTTCTCATGATATTCAAATATTTCCGTTACGAGGTCAAACTGTACGCCCCTTTACACGACTTGAATACGTGTACAGAAAGTTATTGGATTCTTTGTTTGTGGATTGCTTGCCTTAGGTATGTATGAGCGGAGAGATTTCAGAATTAACTCATGTTCTGAAAAAGTGTATAAAGTATATGTTTGCCTAATTGAGATGTTAGAACACGGGGAATACAATTAAATTGTATAGACAAGATAACATTTGTATTTATTTATTTTGGTATTTGTATTTTTCTGTCATAAGTTACCCACTCAGAGAAGGCAAAGCATTGATGGGCTGGTCACCTGCTTCGGAGAATAGATGATCGTAAGAGCACAGCTACAGCAGCCTGGTACACACGAGACAGAAGACGACCACAAGGAAGACCTACCTACGTGCTGATCTGACTCCCTCGAATTTTGAAACAATATTTATGATGCTACAAACGGAAACTTATCACCCACTGGTTCACCGTGACCGAAGACAGAACACAATGGAAACGAACCTGGAACCCGCAGTGGCGTTACTGTCTCTGAGAAATAAGTCTCAGTAATCCAGTAATAAAAAACATACATTTTTCTGTAAATTATTAGCATTCTTAATCACAACTTTTAAAAGTATATACGAAGATATACAAGCTATTTGTTCTGTTCTGGTGTCTATACAGTGTATGCTATGTTCTGTTGTCTGTACTGTGTGTGTTCACATTACTGAAGACCACTGGAAGGATTTTAAATGTTGAGGAATTCAGGCTGCTGGCCGAGGCAGTCATCAGTACTGGTCAGACTTTTTAATTTTACATTCGGCTTAATAAATTTAAAAAACAGAAAGACTAGGGATGTAAACCATGCAGGTAGGTAAACTCCAAGCATAACAAATGCATAATTAGATTTGTAGAAGAGCTCAAAATAAACATGGAAAACATATATAGAGGCAGGTATATCAAAAGAAACATATTTAAAATATTTGGACAAGCAAAACAAAGCTCACACAATGAATAAAGCAGCAAAAATAAACTTCGAAAACAAACTTGCTTATTAGGTCAAGACTCATAGTGAAAGCGTTTTTTTCTTATATTAGAAATAAACAAATAACGAAAGACAAAGTAGGCCCTCTAATAGATAGCACAGCAAAAATAATGTGAGAATATGGAGGCAGTTAATCTACTCAATCAGTACTTTGGCACATTCTACACAAAAGAATACTGCTCCAAGATCCCACAGCCATTATATATATTTTTAAAAGAGACATGGATACATTGGGATTACGATCAATCGTGTATTGCAGAGGAAATGATTTTTTTTTAATTGTATGGTTTGAATGTGGGTAAATGTCCAGGTCAAGATGGTATTCATCCAAAATTGCTGCTTTAAATTAGAGACCAACTAGTAAAATCATTGGTTATAATATGTTCTTAATCACTTGCAAAAGTGATTGTTCCAGGGGATTGGAAAGATGCAGGAGTGATGCCCTGGTTCAAAAAGGGCAAAAAGTCAGAACCAGCAAATTATTGGCCAGTGAATTTAACGAGCATAGTCTATAAATTGTTAGAGTCAATAATAAAAGAAAACAATTTTATGCATTTAGACAAGTTTAATTTAAACAGAAATAGTCAGCTTGGGTTTACGAGAGAGGATTGTGCTTAACTATTCTATTATAATTCATGGAGGAGGTTACTAAAATGATAGATTAAGTACATGTTATTAATTTAGATTTTGCAAAGGCCTTTATAGAGTACTTCATACCATATTATTTAAAAAGTTAAAATCACATGAAATAGGTGAAGAAGTTGCCAAATGGATTGAAAATTAGTTAAAGGGAAGAAGGCAGAGGGTGGGCATAAATAAGGAGTACTCTGAGTGGTGTGAAGTGAAAAGTGAAGTGCTACAGGGCTCGGTTGTGGGACCAATTTTGTTTTTGATATATGTATAAACGATTTGGACATTGATATGGGATCCATGATTGCAAAATTCGCCGATGATACAAAACTATGCAGTAGCGTCTCATCTAAAGCGGAAGTGGAAATATTGATGTCGGATTTAGATAAAATTCGAGAATGGCCTGCGAGCTGGCAAATGGAGTTTAATGTAGATAAATGTACATTCATCCACGTGGGTAGAACCAATATGGAACATAATTACAGAATGGGCGAGAATAATATTAGAATGATAGAAAAGGAAAGGGACCTAGCGGTTATAATAGATCATACAGGTAAAGTTAGTGAGCAAGTTCAGGTAGCAGGGAAAAAGGCAAATGCAATGTTAGGAATTATAACAAGAAATATTAAACATAGGAGCAACGAAGTGATATTCAAACTGTATAAAGCATTAGTTAGACCTAGATTGGAGTACTGTGTACAGGTGTGGAGTCCTTATCGGAGAGGAGATAGAAACATGTTGGAAGGGATACCAAAAAAAAGCGACAAAGCTGTTAGTGGGATTCCAGAATCCCAGTTATGAGGAAAGACTCGGAAAAACCGGCCTACTGTGTTTAAGAAAGAGAAGAATTGTAAGTTACTTAATATTGGTCTATACGATAATCAAAGCAACGGATGAACTAGACGATAACAAGTTTTTCAAAACACAACCACCCACAAGAACATCAAGGGCATAGCTAAGAATTAACTAAAGAAAGATCCAGATTAGATATTACCAGTGCCAACACTAGACAAGCTCTATGGCAGTGTCGACGAAAGTCAGAGGCGCGAAGACGATCAGATACCGTCGTAGTTCTGACCATAAACGATGCCGACTAGCGATCCGCAGGAGTTGCTTCGATGACTCTGCGGGCAGCTTCCGGGAAACCAAAGTGTTTGGGTTCCGGGGGAAGTATGGTTGCAAAGCTGAAACTTAAAGGAATTGACGGAAGGGCACCACCAGGAGTGGAGCCTGCGGCTTAATTTGACTCAACACGGCCAACACTGAAATGATTGACATGCCGAGACCACTCTTCTGGGATCTAATATGGAACTGGTGCTGGATTTAGACCCCCAGAAATCTGGGGTTATGCCCCCTGTGGCCCGGTTTGGTCTGCATCCAGTGTACTGAAAAAGGAATTGACGGAAGAGCACTATCAGGAGTGGAGCCTGAGACCTAAATTAACTTAACACGCCAATACTGCAGAATGACTATCAAAAGTACACCTTCGTGGGGTCTAATAAAGAATATGTGCTGGAATTAGACCCTCGAAAATCTGGGGCTACCCTCTAAGAAACTTGATTGTCTCGCTAAGGGAATTGACGGAAGGGCACCACCAGGTGTGGAACCTGCGGCTTAATTTGGCTGAACACGCAAATACTGTAGAACAACTGACAAATCGAGAGCACTGCCGTTTGGGTCTAATAATGAACGTACGCTGGTATTAGACTCACGGATGACAAATCAGCTCTCAAACACTCAAATGAAAGAACGCTACGGAAATCGTGTTTAACTCCGCAGAAACCGCAGATTCCAAATACCTGGTCATTGACAAACAAAAGCCCTCAATAAATTCGTCTGACCAAATAGTGAACGGGTGCTGGAAATAGATCATCTGAAGACAGGTCAGTTTTACCCTACAAATGACAGGGCGTTTCTACGGAAAACCAGCTCAAATCGAGAGGAGCCGCAGACACTTTGGTTCACGTACCAGGCTGATAAGCCAAGGGCGCGAGGCTACCATGTGGGGGATTACGGCCGAACCCTTGTAAGCCGCAATCCCGCCCAAAATCTCAGCACCACTGCAATGGGAGGCTCCTACATGCTCGGGACCTGGGGCTTGCGCCCCAGCCCTATCAGGTAGAGCCACAGTAAGAGGTCCTTGCCGTCCGCCAATCAAAGCGGGCGGACAACTGCTGATACTCACCCTATACGGCGTTGGGGTGCGAAAACACCAACCAAAGACTTAGTACCTAGTCGGGGTGTCGAAAACAGTAGAGCAGCCACCTCACTGTGAACTGTCAAGACTCAACTACTGACCATGAGAGTTGTCCGCACATCAGGCAAACAACATCTCTGTGACATCTCCAGGCTTGTCCTCTGGCTGAATGCACTCCGGCTACGATATCTACCTCTATACGTTATCAGCCATATAACTATCATACTGGACGCAGAAGAGATGCAGACCAGCGGACATTGCACACCTGCCCCACTGTGTCAACACCCCAGGTGGCGGGGAATGCTAGGCGTACCATCTCTGCATAGAAGCCAAGAAAATAAAGGGAAAAAGAGGTACCCCACTCACATGCAAATGCTACGTTCCTGGCAGGACGTGACGATCCTGGGATACAGACACACTGGACTGCCTCTCTTCCGGGTAAACCAGTCCATCTCATATATCATCACATATCATCATTGCACCCTATAGACACGAGTAGTGAAGACTCGATAGTCTGGTAAGACAACTTCCATAAGAGAGACAACTCTGATCATAAACAACTGCTGCCTTGCAGATAGGCTGGGGACAGCCAAAGGCTAAGGAGGGCATCCCTACAGAAACGCCTGTTGAAATCGGATGCACGGGGCCGCAAGCCTAACAAAACAGTGCAACGTAAATCACAGTATGATGGCAGTACAACCTATTAGAAAAACGCATGGCGCTCATCCTGCGGAGTCCCGCCAGGCAGCGATAGTGCCGGGCCCCACGCCTCGAAGGGGCCCACCCTTGACTACTGGTGGTCACCCACCCATGTGTCGTGGAGTCAAGGCACATGGCTATGGGGCAACTTCTATTGGCCAAAACCTCAAGATACTACAGTGGAATGCGGAGGGAGTCATTAACAAAAAACTTTCCCTAACACACCACCTGCATGAAGGTAAGATTGACGTGGCATGTATCCAGGAAACGCACCTCAACAATAACCATAAATTCTCAATCAGAGGATATCAGACCTTCCGTCTAGATAGAGAAGGCCACAAAGGAGGGGTCCTGATACTGACCAGAAACTGCATACCGAGTAGCGCGGTATCTGTCAATCACACCGGACAAGCAGAAATTGTAGGAGTTGACATAATGGCTCAAGAGACGAAGCTCCGCATTTTCAATCTGTACGGACCACCAAACAGAGACCTATCGCTCTCGAGTATGGAGGTCAGAGACTCCAACTGCATAGTAGTTGGAGATTTCAACAGCCACTCGGAGAGATGGGGATACTCTGACACAGACAGCAGAGGTGACGAAGTGGAAGATTGGGAGATAGATGCAAATCTCTCCCTAATCAATAGGCCGGAGGATAGCCCTAGCTTCTATTCAAGAACATGGCATACCACCTCGACTCCAGATTTGGCCTTCTCCACACAGGACATACACCATAAAATAGACCGCCAGGTGCTAAACCAACTGGCAGGTAGCGACCACAGGCCGATCAGGCTAACCATTGACATGGAAGTAGGCCCACAGGAAACAAAACCGCTCCCACGTTGGAATTACAAACGAGCCGACTGGGACAGATTTGCAATCCTGACAGATGGGCTGTGTGAAACCATCAACACACGAAACACCAAAATGAAGCCCATGGTAGAGAGCCTAAGCAAGGCAATAATGCAAGCCGCCACTGAAACCATCCCAAAAGGAGCTAGGAAAAACTATAAGCCCTACTGGAATGATGAGTTGCAGAAAGTGGAAGATACAGTAACAAATGCTAGGAACATGGCAGAGCGAGAAAAATCAATGGAGGCAAGCATCGCCCTCAAAGCCGCTGCGGCGAAGTACAAACACACTCTCAAACAAACAGCAAGAGAAAGCTGGAAAGATAAAACGGAAAGTCTAAACCTGGACAAAGACGGGAACAAGCTATGGAAGCTAGTCAGAGCCATGAACGACGAAACCCCGTCAAATAAACAAATTACTATCAAGCAGGGCGAGAACTTGATCACAGGTAAGAAAGCCGTAAACGCCTTTGTCGATCACTATGCCAGAGCAAACCACATCGAGGTCCCTGCAGAAAAGCATACAGACATTAGCGAAGAGCTAAAGGGACACGAAAACATAAATACGGCTCCCGAAGAGCACATGATGGCCAAACTAACAATGCGCGAAATGGAAGAGGCTATGAGAACACTAAAGAAAAGGAAATCTCCCGGAAAAGATGGGATAACAAACGAAATGCTGATGGGGCTGGGCCAAACAGCGAAGAGGAAACTACTGTCAGTCCTGAACCAAAGCTGGAAAAGGGGTATTGTACCCCAGGCATGGAAAGATGCAATACTGGTACCAGTACCAAAAACAGGAAAGGATAAAACAGATCCAAATGGATACAGGCCCATCAGCCTACTGAGCTGTATCGGCAAGCTGATGGAACGGATGATAAACACCAGACTGATGTGGCATCTGGAAGAAAAACGAATACTAATTCCACAGCAAGCCGGCTTTAGACAGCACAGATCCACTGAGGACCAGGTCATCCTCATAGCCCAGGAGGTAGAAGATGCCTACCAGGCACAGAAACACACAGTAGCTGTTTGGGTGGATCTGGAAAAGGCATTTGACAAAGTCTGGAAAGATGGACTTAGAGTCAAGCTAAGAAGAAGTGATGTTTGTGGGAAAATGTACAAGTGGATCAACCACTACCTCAAACAAAGAACGGCCAGAGTCCAAGTACAAGGGCAGATGAGCAAAAAGGTGACACTCGAGCAGGGAGTACCCCAAGGGGGAGTACTGTCACCCACACTCGTCCTGGTATATATAAACGATATTACAGAGAATATACCAAGAAGAGTCCATAGCTCAATGTTTGCAGACGATCTGGCTATGTGGACCTCTGAAAAGAATCTCACCATAGCAAGAAATCGGATGCAGACGGCCCTAACATCGCTGGAAGAGTGGGCGAACTCATGGCTGGTCAAAATAAACGAGGAGAAAACCACGTGCACAATATTCTCGCTTTCATTAAAACCCCAAAGTACCAAATTAAGTCTAAATGGCAAAATCCTGCAGCCAAACGACAACCCAACCTATCTGGGAGTCACATTTGATCGGCGCATGACATGGAAAAGTCAGATTGAGAGAAACCGAATGAAAGCCAGAGAAAGAATGGCAATCATGAGGAAACTTGCTGGCACAAGCTGGGGAGCAGACGAAGGCATACTAAAGAAACTGTACACTGGAAGAGTGAGACCAGTTCTCGAGTATGGCATTGCGGCATGGACAACAGCAGCGAAGGCGAACTTCGATAAAGTTAACAAACTTCAAAACCAAGCCATGAGAATTATAACAGGTGGCATGAAGTCAACGCCAATTGTAGAACTTGAAAAGATTACAAAACTGCAATCCATGACCGATAGAAGAGACTGCAGAGCCCAGCTGCAGTCAGAGAAACTCCGAAGACTGACGGACCACCCAATGTACCAAAGACTAAACAATTTGGGAAATGGGAAACTAAAGCGGAGAAACTTTGCAGAAATAGCCAAAGCAAAGATGCACGAAGATCCCATAAACGCACTAACAACACCAAAACCCATCACTACTGTACGAAAACGTACCTGGAGGCAGGATATATTTCCAGAGGTGGTAGAAAATATACCAGGTATTGCAAACAAAAACTGCCAGACTGAAAACGAAAGGAGAGACACTACCCTAAGCTTCATAACGAAAAGCTACCCAAGCATGGACTGGACCCATGCATACACCGACGGTTCTGTAACAAACACTACACAGAACGGAGGGGCAGGAGCATTCCTGAACCTACCAAATGGCAGAAAAATAACACTGTCATTCGCTACTGGTAAGTACACAAGCAATTTCAGAGCGGAGGCAGAGGCACTGAGGGCGGCAGTGGAAGAAATGGTGACACACAGTGAAAATGAGAGTCATATAGTCCTGCTGACAGATGCTCTCGCCGTAGTCACAGCGCTAAAAAGCCAGAAAAACACTGAGCTTAATGACTTAAGAGCAGCACTCTGCAAACTGTGCCAGCACTCCGCACCAAAAAGGGTAGTGGTACAGTGGGTCCCGGCACACTGCAACATCCAAGGCAACGAGGAGGCAGACAGACTGGCAAAAGAAGGTGCAAGACTACCACAAACAGA
Source organism: Ariolimax columbianus (assembly GCA_036924085.1). Taxonomy (NCBI): domain Eukaryota; kingdom Metazoa; phylum Mollusca; class Gastropoda; order Stylommatophora; family Arionidae; genus Ariolimax; species Ariolimax columbianus. Next base: position 173,515,943 of record JAVGWX010000001.1, read on the forward strand.
TACCAGTATGACGTACGAAGAGTCAAAACGGCTTATCAAAGCCAGATACATGACCAAATGGGAAACCGAACATACTGGTTACACCAAAAACGATGCCTATTACCAGTTGAACCGAAGAGAGCAGGTCGTTGTCTTCAGACTTCGCACTGGCCACAACAGACTGAGGTACCACCTATTCAACAAATTGAAGATAGGGAGTACCGACGAATGCCCGTGCGGTACTGGTAAAATGACCACTGAACATCTGCTGCAGAACTGCCCGACATACGAGGATCAGAGAGAGCAGATGTGGCAATTACCAGTGGAACTGCAAGACAAGCTCCATGGCAGTAGCGAGAGCCTCAGGATGACCGCCGCTTTTTTCGAAAAAATAATGGTTACTGTCTGACTGTGTACGCAGAAGAAGAAGAAGAAGAATGTGGGTAAATGTCCAGGTCAAGATGGTATTCATCCAAAATTGCTGCTTTAAATTAGAGACCAACTAGTAAAATCATTGGTTATAATATGTTCTTAATCACTTGCAAAAGTGATTGTTCCAGGGGATTGGAAAGATGCAGGAGTGATGCCCTGGTTCAAAAAGGGCAAAAAGTCAGAACCAGCAAATTATTGGCCAGTGAATTTAACGAGCATAGTCTATAAATTGTTAGAGTCAATAATAAAAGAAAACAATTTTATGCATTTAGACAAGTTTAATTTAAACAGAAATAGTCAGCTTGGGTTTACGAGAGAGGATTGTGCTTAACTATTCTATTATAATTCATGGAGGAGGTTACTAAAATGATAGATTAAGTACATGTTATTAATTTAGATTTTGCAAAGGCCTTTATAGAGTACTTCATACCATATTATTTAAAAAGTTAAAATCACATGAAATAGGTGAAGAAGTTGCCAAATGGATTGAAAATTAGTTAAAGGGAAGAAGGCAGAGGGTGGGCATAAATAAGGAGTACTCTGAGTGGTGTGAAGTGAAAAGTGAAGTGCTACAGGGCTCGGTTGTGGGACCAATTTTGTTTTTGATATATGTATAAACGATTTGGACATTGATATGGGATCCATGATTGCAAAATTCGCCGATGATACAAAACTATGCAGTAGCGTCTCATCTAAAGCGGAAGTGGAAATATTGATGTCGGATTTAGATAAAATTCGAGAATGGCCTGCGAGCTGGCAAATGGAGTTTAATGTAGATAAATGTACATTCATCCACGTGGGTAGAACCAATATGGAACATAATTACAGAATGGGCGAGAATAATATTAGAATGATAGAAAAGGAAAGGGACCTAGCGGTTTTAATAGATCATACAGGTAAAGTTAGTGAGCAAGTTCAGGTAGCAGGGAAAAAGGCAAATGCAATGTTAGGAATTATAACAAGAAATATTAAACATAGGAGCAACGAAGTGATATTCAAACTGTATAAAGCATTAGTTAGACCTAGATTGGAGTACTGTGTACAGGTGTGGAGTCCTTATCGGAGAGGAGATAGAAACATGTTGGAAGGGATACCAAAAAAAGCGACAAAGCTGTTAGTGGGATTCCAGAATCCCAGTTATGAGGAAAGACTCGGAAAAACCGGCCTACTGTGTTTAAGAAAGAGAAGAATTGTAGGTTACTTAATATTGGTCTATACGATAATCAAAGCAACGGATGAACTAGACGATAACAAGTTTTTCAAAACACAACCACCCACAAGAACATCAAGGGCATAGCTAAGAATTAGCTAAAGAAAGATCCAGATTAGATATTACCAGTGCCAACACTAGACAAGCTCTATGGCAGTGTCGACAGCCTCATGATGACTGCTGCTTTCGTCGAACAAACTCAAGTTGACGTCTGACAGCGTACTAAGAAGAAGAAGATGTTAGGAAAAACATTGTTAGTTAGACAGTGGTGAATGCTTAGAATGAAATGCCACAGGAAGCAGTGGAAACAGTGACATTTAATGCATTTAAGAATAGGTTGGATGTGCATAGCTTTTACAGTAAGGACATGTACATGAAACTGGTTGTAGACAGACTCTGCAGAGTCTTCTAAACCAGTATAAGGACGTTAAGTTAGAAATAGTAGTCCTGCAACTAGGTCTTAAAATCCATGAAGAAAAGGCAGAACTTGTAAAATTAAAATTCAGCCAACAACACCGTTTCTAACAAAATGAAAGGAGCACCATTGAGTGAAATAGAGAACCATCAAATGCAAAGTGAACATCATAAACACGGCAGACGGTCTTCTTCTTCTTCTTTTCTCTATTTGTCCTGCGTGTGCCTTTCAGCGTCAGGTTGTGAAGCGGTTTCTTGACCGGGCCCTAGTATGTGCTTGGGCTTTACATCGTCAGGTTGTGAAGCGGTTTCTTGACCGGGCCCTAGTATGTGCTTGTGCCTTACATCGTCAGGTTGTGAAGCGGTTTCTCGACCGGGCCCTAGTATGTGCTTGTGCCTTTCATCGTCAGGTTGTGAAGAAGTTTCTTGACCAGACCCTAGTAAGTGCTTGTGCCTTTCATCGTCAGGTTATGAAGAGGTTTCTTAACCGGGCCCTAGTATGTACTAAATACAGTACTTAACTTAACTTAACGTCTTTATACTGGTTTAGAAGACCCTGCAGAGTCTGTATACAACCAGTTACATTTACATCACCTTGCTCTAAAAGCTATGCGCATCCAGTTTATTCTTAAATGCATTAACTGTCCCTGCCTCCACTACCTCCCCTGGCAATGCATTCCAAGCAGACACCACTATCTAACTAAAAAATAGTTCCTAATATCTAACCTGGACCTCTCTTTAGTCAGCTTGTAGCTAGGCCCTCGTGTTATTGTAGGTGGCTGTGTTTTAAAAAAAATTGTTATAGTCTAATTTATCGATTCCACTGATCATCTTATAAACCTGTATTAAGTCACCACGAATTTTTCTCTCTTCGAGACACTGTAGGCCGGTTTTTCTGAGTCGTTCCTCATAACTGTAATTCTGGAATCCCACTATCATCTTTGTCGCTCTTTTTTGTATTCTTTCTAGCATGTTTATGTCCCCTTTATGATAAGGACTCCACACCTGTACACAGTACTCCAATCTAGGTCTAACTAAAGCTTTATACAGTTTGACGATCACTTCCTTGCTCCTATGTTTAGTATTTCTTTTTATCATATTTAACATTGCATTTGTCTTTTTCACTGCTACCTTAACTTGCTCACTCACCTTTCCTGTATGATCTATAATTACCCCTAGGTCCCTTTACTTATCTATCTTTCTAATATTGTTTTCTCCCATTCTGTAATTATGTTCCATATTGGATCTACCCATGTGGATGACTGTACATTTATCTACATTAAACTCCATTTGCCAGCTTACAGACCAATCTCGAATTGTACCTAAATCCGACATCAATATATCCACTTCCGCTTTAGATGAGACACTACTGCATATTTTTGTGTCATCAGCAAATTTTGCAATCATGGATCTCATATCAATGTCCAAATCATTTATATATATCAAGAACAAAATTGGTCCCAAAACCGAGCCCTGTGGCACACCACTTTTCAATTCACTCCACTCAGAGTACTCCTTATTTATGCCCACCCTCTGCCTTCTTCCCGTTAACCAATTTTCAATCCATTTGGCAACTTCCCCACCTATTCAATGTGATTTTAACTTTCGAAATAATCTTTGATGAGGTACTCTATCAAAGGCCTTTGCAAAGTCTAGATAAATAACATCCACTGGCTCCCCTTTATCTATGATTTTAGTAACCTCCTCCATGAATTCTAATAGATTTGTTAAGCATGATCTCCCTCTAGTAAACCCATGCTGACTATTTCTAATTAGATGAAATTTGTCTAAATGCATTACAATGTTTTCTTTGATTATTGACTCTAACAATTTACAGACTATGCTCGTTAAACTCACCAGTCTATAATTTGTTGGATCTGATTTTTTGACTTTTTCAAATAAGGGGATCACTCCTGCATCTTTCAAATCCCGTGGAACAATCCCTTTTGTAAGTGATTGAGAACATAATATAGCCAATGGTTTTGCTAGTTGGTCTCTAATTTCATACAGCAATTTTGGATGAATACCATCTTGATCTGGACATTTATTCACTTTCAACCCCTCCAATTTTTTAAAAACCATTTCCTCTGTAATACAGATTGATCTTAATTCCGCTGTATCCATGTCTCTTTGAAAAATATCTATAAGCTCTGGGATCTCGGAGAAGTCCTCCTTTGTGAAGACTGTGCCAAAGTACTGATTGAGCAGATTAGCAGCCTCCCTATTCTCACTTATTATTTTCCCTGTACTGTCTATGAGAGGGCCTACTTTGTCTTTCGTTCTTTGATTATTTCTAACATAAGAGAAGAAGCTTTTACTGTCAGTCTTGATCCTCTGTGCAAGTTTTTTTTCAAAGTATTTTTGCTGTTTTATTCGCTTTCTGAGATATGTCCTGCTTGTCCAAATATTTTACATATGTTTCTTTTGATTTACCTGCCTCTATATATTTTTTCCATGCTTTATTTTTTGCTTTTCTACATTTCACTACAAATCTAGTTATCCACTTTTTACGCTTGGGGTTTACCTCCCAACGGTAACGTTTTCAATCATATTTTCCTCTGTGGTAAAAACTAAGTCGAGTATGTTTTTGCCTCTGATGGCTGCTTCTACATGTTGAATTAACAAATTGTCAGTTATGCACTTAACAAAAGGTTTTGACTCTACAAGTGCTTCTGCCTTATCCCATTTTATTTCTGGATAGTTGAAATCTCCCATTAATAATAATTTCCCTTCACTTGCCTTTGCTATGCTACTAATAAGCTCCTCATCTTCCTCTTTTTGACTTGATGGACATCTATAGCACACTCCAATCACTGTTTTTTCACCCCCACTTTCTATTTCTCCCCATAGACTTTCATTTTTGTTAGCATATGATAAATAATCTTTGATCGTTATATTAACAGAATTTATACAGTATAATAAAAAGCCACCTCCCTTAGTCTTGTCTCCAATTATCCTATCTTTCCTTAACATTGTATATCCCTCAATTTCAAGTTCACTATCTGCAATCTCCTCATATGTCCATGATTCTGTTAACCCTATTATATCTGGTTTTTCTTCTTCTACACACAGTTCCAATTCATATCTTTTATTTACTATGCTTCTCACATTTGCATAAAAACATTTTAGTTTGTAATGTTGTTGGTTTTCCTCTTTTTGCTTCTGCTTTATCATTTTAGTGTTTGCTTTTCCACTATGTATTTCACACTTCCCTGACACCAACTTACCTCTTTGACTACATCCTCTAAAGCACCCTATTGTAGGCATATCTTTAGTCTCAATATAAATCAGTTAATATTGTGAATTACGTAAATGTTATATGTTAACTATTATAAAAATCCATGATGCAGAATTAATGTAAAATATTATTTGTCAAAGTTGCACCTGTGGAGTTATCAATAACATGACAGATTGCCTGACAGAAACTAAAGTTTATAGAAATTGTTGTTCTATAATCTATTTCGCCAAATATGAAAACAAATCGATCTGCACCAGAGATAAGATTCCTGGAGATGTCACGAGTGTTACAAATTGGGCGTTTGAGATGAGCAGTAAGCACGACAGTAATAGAAGAACAAAAAGACCTGGTAATGTAGAAACTTGATGCAGTTCAATTATATACAAGAAGCTAAAAAAATGACCAGAGTACTTGTGTTTCCGGTAATGAGGTTATATGAACTGATCAACCAACATCACAAGCTATTTGTACCAGGAATTAGTAACAGATTCAGTAAAACCAAAACAAATGTCGTTTTCATAGATTTGTTAACAGGCATGAGAAAACAACCAACTAATATTCATTCCTGGCGTACTATCGCAGCTGGTAATGTTCACTTTTGTCTTTGATTTTGTTTTTTTTTCCTTCTAGCCCAGCTACTCGTTGTGTCTATTTTTCTCTTCTGTTTTCATTAAATTGAAAGCTCCTTATTACGTAAATAAGAATTAATCATCTTATAGTCGCCACTTGATCATTTCCACATAATAACGATATGATTTATGACATCATAGAAAGTGGGCTATCGTTTGGGCCTATCACTGACACGCATAGATATCGCCCTCGTTACACGGGTATTATCTACGTCACAGATACTTGAAAAAGCCGATATGAGACACGGACAGGGGAATTGAAACTGATCACAAAAATGACATTACTGTCAATAATTTATATACGGATGATCTCCTGCCAGTGACAGGTAATATATACCGTATCAATATAAGCGTAGTGGCATCACAGTAGATAAACAATATATATATATATATATATAATGTTAAATATACATGTCAATTGATGGCATATTGTCACAATTATAAAATAATTAATCTTAAAGCGCATTGTTCTTCAGTAGAAATACAGCCTGGAATGTGTTCATAGCAGGCAAGTCTTTGAATAGCTATTTACAAAATCTATTGGTACAATGGTACATCTGAAAAGCTTGAAATTTATCAGCCTAAACGGTTTTATTATCAAACTATGTAAGTTGGTCTAGTCTCTGTAGATCTGTCAGTGACAACGTAATTGATTGTAAGAACGTAAAACGTCAATCCCGGTCTGTTTGTGCGTGTGTCCAGGACGATATTCAATGATTTCCATCATGGACGACGCATGCTTGAGCTGGAATATACAAGAAGTGACATATCATTCTTAACAGCTCATGGTGATATAATTGACCAGTTGTTCACGTCTAACGTTAAAGTTTACATCGTTAACATGACGGTCTTGTACTAAAACGGGTCTAGAACTAATTGGAGGTCCTTGAAATGCCAAACTACAGAACAAGGCTGCAGTTTATGAAAACACAAGTGAACACGTCACTGAAAGCTAGCACTAGCAATGATCAAATAAGTATTTAAAAAGCCAACAATTTGAGACATATAATGTTTTAGATAGATACAGAAAAGATATATAACTTTTAATTTAACCATTTTAGAAAGGGCAGTTGAAGGAAGATTGTGTTACATGTGGGAAAAAACCATAAAAAGATGGTGTTACAAGTGGAAAAGGAACAATAGGAATATGATGTTGCAATGAGGGAGGGAGTAATATGAAGATGGTGTTACAACGGTGAAAAGAGCAATTTGAAGATGGTCTTGCAAGGGGAAATGGAACAATAGAAAGATGATGTTACAATAGGAAAGGAATAATATGAAGATGGTGTTACAAGGAGGAAAGGAATAATATGAAGATGGTATTACAAGGAGGAAAGGAACCTTAGAAAGATGGTGTTACAAGGAGGAAGGACACAACAGGAAGATGGTGTTACAAATGAAGGGAACAATAGAAAGATAGTTTTACAAGTGGGAAGAGAACAATAGGAAGAGGTGTTACAAGGAGGAAGTAAACAACATAAAAATGGTGATACAGGGGGAGCGAACAACAGCAAGATGATGTTGTAAGGCGGAAGGGAACATTAGAAAGATCGTATTACAAGCGGAAGGGAGCAAGAGGAAGATAGTATTCCAAGGAGGAACGCAACAACAGAAGGTGTTACAAGGTGGAAGGTAGCAATAGGAAGATCGTGTTACAAAGGGGAAGGCAGCAATAGGATGATGATGTTACACGGAGGATTGGAACACAGGTCAAGTCAGATCATCACGTAACCGGTGAGGTCGTTGGGCCACACACGAAGACATCCTCGCAAAACCATGCCTCCCTCTCTGTCAGCGTCCGCTGCCTGTGACTCTTCTGGTCAGAGATTGGTCCATTCTTTTATGTTGTCCTCCCATCTCTTTTTGGGCCGGCCTCTTCGTCGTCTGCCTTACACCTTCCCGTGGAGGATCGTATTTGCATGACCCTTTGATCTCGATATGTGACCTTACCAAGTGAGTTTCCTTCTTTTGACAGTTGCCAAGAGGTCTTCGAAAGGCCCTATTGCTGTTGTAATTCTATCTCGTATTTCCTCGTTTGTAACTCGACCTTTGTACGTGACGTTTAAAAGTCTTCGGAAACATCTCATCTCCAAGGCCTGTATCCTTCGCCGAAGGTCAGCTGTTACTGTCTATGTCGCACAAGCATAGAGGAATATTGACAGGGCCAGTGTACGCATTAATCTGATTTTCGTGCATAGTACTAACCGTTTATCTTGCCAGATTTTGTTAAGCCGTGCAAGCGCCGCTATTGTCTGTGCTATTCTGGCCAATACTTCACATTTTGATCCTTCATCACTGACAATCGAGCCAAGATATTTAAAACGGTCAACCACTTCGAATTCCTGACCATTAGCTTTTATCTTGCTGTTGAAGCCCTTGGCGTTGTTGGTCATGAATTGTGTCTTTCCAGCGTTTATCTCCATACCATAGTCAAGAGCTGTTTCATCGAGCCTTCTGACCCATTCCTGGAGTTCTGCTTCTGAACCCGCCAACGCGTCGATATAATCCTTAAGGAACATAAGGAAAGTCGTATTACAAGGAGGAAGGGAGCAATGGGAAGATGGTCTTACAAGGGGGAAGGGAGCAATGGGAAGATGGTCTTACAAGGGGGACAGGAGCAATAGTAAAATGGTGTTACAAGGGGGAAGGGAGCAATAGGGAGATTGCATTACAAAGGGGGAAGGGAGCAATAGGGAGATGGTGGTACAAGGGGGAAGGAAGCAATAGGGAGATGGTGGTACAAGGGAAAAGGGAGCAATAGGGAGATGGTGGTACAGGAGGGAAGCGAGCAATAGGGAGATGGCGTAACAAGGGAGAATGGAGCAATAGGAAGATCGCGTTACAAGGAGGAAGGGAGCAATAGGGAGATTGCATTACAAAGGGGGAAGGGAGCAATAGGGAGATGGTGGTACAAGGGGGAAGGAAGCAATAGGGAGATGGTGGTACAAGGGGGAAGGAAGCAATAGGGAGATGGTGGTACAAGGGGGAAGGGAGCAATAGGGAGATGGTGGTACAAGGGGGAAGGGAGCAATAGGGAGATGGTGGTACAAGGGGGAAGGAAGCAATAGGGAGATGGTGGTACAAGGGGGAAGGAAGCAATAGGGAGATTGTGGTACAGGAGGGAAGGGAGCAATAGGGAGATGGCATAACAAGGGAGAATGGAGCAATAGGAAGATCGCGTTACAAGGAGGAACAGAGCAATAGGGAGATGGTGGTACAGGAGGGAAGGGAGCAATAGGGAGATGGTGGTACAAGGGGGAAGGGAGCAATAGGGAGATGGTGGTACAAGGGGGAAGGGAGCAACAGGTAGATGATGGTACAAGGGGGAAGGAAGCAATAGGGAGATGGTGGTACAAGGGGGAAGGGAGCAATAGGGAGATGGTGGTACAAGGGGGAAGGGAGCAATAGGGAGATGGTGGTACAAGGGGGAAGGGAGCAATAGGGAGATGGTGGTACAGGAGGGAAGGGAGCAATAGGGAGATGGTGGTACAAGGGGGAAGGGAGCAACAGGGAGATGATGGTACAAGGGGGAAGGGAGCAATAGGTAGATGATGGTACAAGGGGGAAGGAAGCAATAGGGAGATGGTGGTACAAGGGGGAAGGGAGCAATAGGGAGATGGTGGTACAAGGGGGAAGGGAGCAATAGGGAGATGGTGGTACAAGGGGGAAGGGAGCAATAGGGAGATGGTGGTACAGGAGGGAAGGGAGCAATAGGGAGATGGTGGTACAAGGGGGAAGGGAGCAATAGGGAGATGGTGGTACAAGGGGGAAGGGAGCAATAGAGAGATGATGGTACAAGGGGGAAGGGAGCAATAGGGAGATGGTGGTACAGGAGGGAAGGGAGCAATAGGGAGATGGTGGTACAAGGGGGAAGGGAGCAATAGGGAGATGGTGGTACAGGAGGGAAGGGAGCAATAGGGAGATGATGGTACAAGGGGGAAGGGAGCAATAGGGAGATGATGGTACAAGGGGGAAGGGAGCAATAGAGAGATGATGGTACAAGGGGGAAGGGAGCAATAGGGAGATGGTGGTACAAGGGGGAAGGGAGCAATAGGGAGATGGCATAACAAGGGAGAATGGAGCAATAGGAAGATCGCGTTACAAGGAGGAACAGAGCAATAGGGAGATTGTGTGAGTGACTAGATTATATGGGAGTAGATGGTATGTGAGTGGAAGGTATGGGAATAAAAGGTGGCATGTGAGTAGATGGTAATTATGTAGATGGTATGTAAGTGGAAGATACGTGAGTAGAAAGTATGGGAGAAGATTATATGTGAGTGGGTATATGCGTGTAGATGGTATGTGAGTGGATGGTGTGTGATTGGATGGTGTGTGAGTGGATGGTGTGTGATTGGATGGTGTGCGAGTAGATGGTGTGTGAGTGGATGGTGTGTGAGTGGATGGTGTGTGAGTGGATGGTGTGTGAGTGGATGGTATGTGAGTGGATGGTGTGTGAGTGGTTGGTGTGTGAGTGGATGGTGTGTGAGTGGATGGTGTGTTAGTGGATGGTGTGTGAGTGGAAGACCGAACCTATTCGAGTGTTTTCCAAGTCGAACAGAATATGGCCACTGTAACCTTCTAAGCATATCGGTAAAGGTGGCTAAATGCTGTGCATTGGTCTCAAAACCTGATCAAGTAAAACTGTTGCTATAGAAATTGTCGGAAGAAATGATGGGATACAATCTTCCACTAAACAGCCAATGGTAGCGTGTCCCTGTGATTCACAAAGAGCGAACAGACACATAAGCCATCAATCAAATGGCAGACCCAGAAGAAGCATTGGAGACCGACTAATATTGACAACAATTAGTATGCAACACAACGTGCGACGTATCTACTTGACGAGCCAATCCAAATCTTGTTGCTCACATGTTGCCTGACTTCAACTGATGGTATGGTGGCCTAATGGATTGATCTGCGTGTGGATATAGCTGTTATCAGAATGTCAGCTCGACTATTACATTATCTCCTCGTCAACAAACACATAAGGATGTTGATAACCTTTATTACGCGTCAAACTGTCCAACACTTTCAGGTTAATGATTTTGTTTTCAGATTGGTTTTTCACTCCAAGGGCAGTCATTCTGTAAAAAAAATAGTCTAATAGATTGCCTCCCCTTTTTATTTAAGTAATGAATAGATTTGAAAAATGTGTTTTCTTTTTTGTTCTGTGTCGATTCTTTTTGAACTGCAGTCATCATTGGCAAAGGCGATGGCGTGATTTCACATCTACTGACAACGGTATGTTTTCCTGCTATTTGCTCAATGTCGAAGTGCTAAGCGATCTTGTGTCTGTACTATTCTCTCACGTTTTCAGTCAAACTGTTCCCAATCGCATCAGCTCAATTATGTGGTTGTCACAACTTAAACACCATTCACGCAAACGTATGCATGCGTCACGCGATTGAGCATACCTACGTATTTTCTAATGTATGAATGTATGTACATACGCACCCTCACAACTAGTCCTGGACTTACACTTGACTGACGAAAGGGCAGTATACTGAGATTGAACGCTGCAGCTGAGAAGAATGAGAGAAAGCTAGCATGTCTTCAAACGTACCCATGGACAGTGTCGTAGATCTTGCTTGGAAACAAAGGCGCGGGGGGGGGGGGGGTGTGGAAATGAACTCTATCAATGATCACCTCACAGTTATTAACACTGCGAAGTGTGGATTAGACATAACGGAGGGGAGCCTAAAAGGACGAAAACAAGAGTTTTCAATTAGCAACCAAGTCCCTGAGGGGGGAGGGGGCGGGAAATGGCCGCTAGGCCTCACATTCTTTGATAACCGAATATTAACGGCGCTTACGTTCACTTGCAATTTGGTTCTAAGTGTAGCTACAGGTACACATGTACAGGGACAGGTTTGATACAGGTACACACGTACAGGGACAGGTTTAATAGGGGTACACATGTACAGGGACAGGTTTAATAGGGGTACACATGTACAGGGACAGGTTTAATAGGGGTACACATGTACAGGGACAGGTGTCATAGAGGCACACATGTACAGGGACAGGTTTGATACAGGTAAACCTGTACAGGGACAGGTTTGATACAGGTACACATGTACAGGGACAGGTTTGATACAGGTACACATGTACAGGGACAGGTTTGATAGGGGCACACACGTACAGGGACAGGTTTGATACAGGTATACCTGTACAGGGACAGGTTTGATACAGGTACACATGTACAGAGACAGTTTTGATACAGGTACACATGTACAGGGACAGGTTTGATACAGGCACACTCGTACAGGGACAGGTTTGATACAGGTGCACATGTACAGGGACAGGTTTGATACAGGTACACACGTACAGGGACAGGTTTGATAGGGCACACAAGTACTGTAATGTTCTTTGTTATTTTTGTTAATATTGTTTTAAATTAAAAAATAATTAACTCATATCAGTTTAATGGGATAGTGTTAACTGTGTTATTTAATGTGTGAAGTTGTGTCGTGGTGTGGATGCATGTTGTAATTATTAAGATAAGTAAAATCCACAGCTAAGCCTTACGTATGCATATATGTATGTATGTACCTATGTATGTGTGTATGTTATTATATGTACGTCGGAAGGTTTGGAACAGGATCGTTCTATAGAGATTTTAAAAGGCTATAGATGATAATTTAAGGGATGAACTGGCCAGCTTTAGACAAAACATGTCCTGTACAGACCAGATACCAACACTGAAAATAATAATTGACTAAAGCGTGGAATGGAACTCGTAGCTTGTTATAGGATTTTTGGACTACGAAACAACTGTTGACAGTTTAAACAGGGTGTCACTGTGGAAGTTGCTCAGATACTACAGAGTGCTCCCGAACTTCTCTAACATAATCCAGAAATAGTATAAAGTAAGGAGATGTCGAGAGCTACATGAAGGTCAGCTTTCTGAACCCTTTCAAATAGAAGGGGTTCCTCGGGGCTGCCTACTATCACCATTACTTTTTGGTCATCAACTGGATTATGAAGTCAAGCGAGAACGCCATTAAAAGCACATTGGCGAGACAACACGAAGATCTCGACTTTTGGCTCTTCTGTCTCAGACCCACAGCCAGAGAGATCACCACAATTTGTGAAAGTACACAGAAACCAACACACAGATTTTGAAATTAAATACAACTAACAATAAGAGAATTTGGTTAGGGGTCGCCTAATCTCTTCCCCATTTCAGAATGTGAAGTCTTTGGCTTCTGTTTTCTTAACTGAATATTGTTTTCTGTACGTCCTAATTAGTCCATATTGCTGCCAAGGTTTATGAAAAAGAGATGTTGTTGCATTTGACACTATGTGGAAGGCAAAAGTTGCACTGGGCACTATGTGGAAGGCAAAAGTTGCACTGGGCACTATGTGGAAGGCAAAAGTTGCACTGGGCACTATGTGGAAGGAAATATTTGTATTGGGCACTATGTGGAAGGCAAAAGTTGCACTGGGCACTATGTGGAAGGCAAAGAAAATTAAAATTACCACGAAAATAAAAATTGACAACTCAAACGTAAAGTCCTTTTTATTGTATGGCTCTGACACATAGAGAAAGCATATTGACTTATGAAAACAAGAACAGACTTTCCTAAATAGTTGCCCACAAAATACAAGGGCGGAAATGGTACCACAAGATCACCAACGTGGAACAGATGCGAAACATGGGACACATATCAGTGGAGCAGGAAATACTTAGGAGGCGGTAGCGGTGGATATGCCACATATAACGGAAACCAGCTGATACCATTATCATCCAATCTCTGTTCTGGAATTCACATGACACAATGAATAGAGAAAGTACGAGACACTCATGGAAGAGGCAGTCGGATGCCAATGTCAAGACAGCAGACAAGGCGTGGACAGAACTGACTCAGATGACAGGAATACGGCGACTTTTTTTTTGAGGACGTATGCTCCGCAAGGAGCCGATATTTTTGTCATTGATTAATTTGATTGATGTATGAATGTATGCAAGTATGCGTGCATGGATTTATGTATAGATAAATTTCAGTATGTGCCACTGAAAGCCTATAGTCATATTTTATGTCATGAAGTGTCACTATTTCCAAGTTTGAAGGAAGAATGCCGCGCGAAACTTGAAGTTACAAAACCTTCCCCCCCAATATTCATCCACTAGCCAGCCTTCCACCAGTCGACTGACAGCGTGTGTCCGTCTGGCGCGCACATAGCGCCAAGCTCATTGTGGCATCCATTGTCATGTAAACATTTTCAAGTGCTACCTGAGAGGTTTCTTTCTCGTGTCCCTCGATTGATTGCATTTACATTTTATTTTTGTCATCCAACAGCTGTAAAGGGCAATACCAGACAATATATATATTGGTTTAATCACCAATAAAAATAGATGTTCCCTATTTAAAAGCACTCAATTCTATCCTTACTTTCATGTCTTTCATTTTTGTCAGCGATTTTGTCAACTCTTTCGAAAGATCAACAATCTACTTTTACAGAATTGTTTCATCTACTCGATAGCCAGCCTGTGATGTAAGTTGCACCAATCGAATATTCCTGGAACGTTATTTCTGCGATAGGTTCCTAACAACACTCGCAAAGAAATAAAAAACAAACATTACATTGCAGGCGTTCTGCCCGCTTGATAAAATGACTCCGCAATAACCTATTGTTCTTAGATAACTATATGCCGAGTGCTCTTTCCCTTTCTTATTGTTCTATGATATAAAATGCTGCAATATTCATGGAATAAGTGATAGAACTGGACTTGAGATTCGCACAATTATTCCAAATGTTCTGTGATTTGGTTTCTGGCACAGCCTAATTAGGGAGTACAAAGACAACATATTCTACGTAAGTATTACCTCATTTCATTTAATATCGTTGGCAAGTATTTGACATACTATATCCAAATCCATCAGCTACAACTGAATTTGTTTACACTAGAGATCCGTATCTGCTAAGATGACTTCATCTTGTGTATTCTACGTTGTGCAAATATCAGCAAATATATATGTGGTGTGGTGAATGAAATAGTGGTTTCTCTGGTGTGCTGAATGAAATAGTGTTTTCTCTGTGTGTTGTGCTGACAGTGTTTACTCTGTGGGATGTACTGAATGAAATAGTGTTTTCCATGTGTGGTGCGCTGACAGTGTTTCCCCTGTGTAGTGCGCTGACAGTGTTTTCTCTGTGTGGTGGGCTGACAGTGTTTTCTATGTGTGTTGGGCTGACAGCGTTTTCTCTTTGTGGTGGGCTGACAGTGTTTTCTCTGTCTGGTGTGGTGTAGTGACAGTGTTTTCTTTGTGTGGTGTAGTGACACTGTTTTCTCTGTCTGGTGTGGTGTAGTGACAGTGTTTTCTTTGTGTAGTGTGGTGACTGTTTTCTCTGTGTGGTGTGCTGACAGTTTTTTCTCTGTGTAGTGTGGTGACAGTGTTTTTTCTGTGGGGTGTGCTAACAGTTTTTTCTCTGTGTGGTGTAGTGACAGTGTTTTCTATGTGTGGTACGGCGACAGTATTTTCTCTCTATGGTGTGCTGTCAGTGATTTCTCTGTGTGATAACTGTATCTTATTCTTGTGGAACAATGTATGTGTCTTCCTCACAGGTATTTGTCGTCGCCGTGTGCTAAATTAAACAGGCTCCTTCTCAAAGCATTTTTAACGTCAACCCTCTCATCAAAGGACACCTCGTCTTAAAATTGATGTAATGAGCTACCTTTACGTTAACCTCTGAATGTACCTTTACTCATATTAAAATTATTACCTTCCTTCTCGAAAGCGCCCACTCCAGTCTATCTAGCTGTATACGGTTACTGGACTTGCCATTATGGGAGACTAGGCAGTGAGAAAGACTAGTCCTTTACTTCACAGAACTCAGATACCAAATTATTTCCGACGGCAGTGTTTTCCTTAAAACTGCTATCAACTTTGATGAAATCATTTCCGTTAACGTATCTGGTGCCTGAAGAGCGAAAACCGAGTTCTAAGAATGCTTAAAACGCCTCTCAACTTCCGAAAAGAGCACGTTTTATGACGAAGTCAAGTGGCAAACCTGAGCAAGATTTTGGACAGCGCGTGATGTATGACTGATTCGATCACACAACAGATGAACCCACTGGCAACGGATGGAGTAGGAGGCCATACGATATCTGCCGAGATTTAAGGGAAAACAAATCGCTGTCATATTTAGTTCAGCCTAACCGTCGCAAAATAGCACAATGTTGATGTACTAATTTCATCAAGCTCTGTTCGCAACAACAATGACAATGAAAAATACGGCTATTAGAACGGACTTCATTGCAACCTGGACCTCCCTCATCTCTCCACTGAACATATGGTAACAATTGTAAAGTGAGAACATCATTCGTAGAGAGGGATACAAGCTGGTTATGATAAAGACAGTAAAACATAATGCGGTTGAAGAAGATGCATCAAAAAGTGGTTGTTTGGTGCGCTTCTTTACAGAATACCGACGAGTCAGAGGTCATCACTTCTGATTGAACAGTTCAGGCAATAGCAATCTTGTTCGGCTTCCTGTGGTTTGCTACAATATTCTGTATGGTGTTTCAGGTCTGCTTCCTGTGGTTTGTAGCAATACTTTGTATGGTGTTTCAGGTCTGATTCATGTACTTTGTGGCAATACTTTGTATGGTGTTTCAGGTCTGCTTCCTATGATTTGCTACAATACTTTGTATGGTGTTTCAGGTCTGCTTCCTATGATTTGCTACAATACTTTGTATGGTGTTTCAGGTCTGCGTCGTGTGGTTTGCTGCAATACTTGATTAATGTTCGTCCATCACATTTGATAAACAACACTCTCTTTATTCAGCCGTGTGGACAATCTTTTCTCTTGCTGTGTCTGCTGAAATGAGTAATGCGAGATGATTTTGATTAAAGTTAGGACGAAACTGCGCCTTTTGTCAACCTCACTCTCGGGAATTAGGTAGTGTCTTGATGTCCAACATTTGTAAATTATATGTATCACATCCAGCACCAGGTGTCACATCCAGCACAAGGTGTCACATCCAGCACAAGGTGTCACATCCAGCACCAGGTGTCACATCCAGCACAAGGTGTCACATCCAGCACCAGGTGTCACAGCCAGCACCAGGTGTCACATCCAGCACCAGGTATCACATCCAGCACCAGGTGTCACATCCAGCACAAGGTGTCACATCCAGCACCAGGTGTCACATCCAGCACAAGGTGTCACATCCAGCACCAGGTGTCACATCCAGCACAAGGTGTCACATCCAGCACCAGGTGTCACAGCCAGCACCAGGTGTCACATCCAGCACCAGGTATCACATCCAACACAATTTGTCACAGCCATCACCTGGATTCACGGACAGCACCAGGATTTACAGCAAGAACCAGGAGTCACAGTCAGCACCAGGAGTCAAAGTCAGTACCAGGTAGCACTAGGAGTAACAGTCAGAACCAGAAATCACAGCCAGCCAGAGGTGTCACAGCCATCACCTGGATTCACGGACAGCACCAAGATTCACAGCCAGCACCAGGAGTCACAGTCAGTACCAGGTAGCACTAAAAGTAACAGTCAGTACCATAAATCACAGCCAGCACCAGGAGTCACAGTCAGCACCTGGAGTCACGGTCTGCACTTGGAGTAACAGTCAGAAACAGCAGTTACAGTCAACACCTGGAGTCACAGTCAGCACTTGGAGTAACAGTCAGTACCAGGAGTCACAGTCAGCACCGGGAGTCACAGTCAGCACAAGGTAGTACCAGGAGTCACAGTTAGCACCGGGAGTCACAATTAGCATATTTAGTTCAGTAAAGGGAAATTATTATTAATGGGAGATTTCAACTATCCAGAAATAAAATGGGATATGGCAGAAGCACTTGTAGAGTCAAAACCTTTTGTTACGTGCATAACTGACAATTTTTTAATTCAACATGTAGAAGCAGCCACCAGAGGCAAAAACATACTCGACCTAGTTTTTACCACAGAGAAAAATTTGATTGAAAACGTTACCGTTGGGGAACTGTTTGGCTCAAGTGACCATCAAATCATCCGTTGGGATCTTATTGCAGGGAAAGAAGTAAACATAAACACGCGAACATACAACTACTCTAAGGCAGATGTTAAAAGGATGAAAGAGGCAGCGAACCACATAATCTGGAAAGATATTATTGTAGGAACAGATGTTGAACAGGAGTGGGAAAGTTTTAAAACAGTTCTAGAAACGCTAAAAGAGGAATGTGTTCCATGTAGGGAGGTAAACCCCAAGCGTAAAAAGTGGATAACTAGATTTGTAGTGAAATGTAGAAGAGCAAAAAATAAAGCATGGAAAAAATATATAGAGGCAGGTAAATCAAAAGAAACATATGTAAAATATTTGGACAAGCAGAACATATCTCAGAAAGCGAATAAAACAGCAAAAATTGACTTTGAAAAAAAACTTGCTCAGAGGATCAAGACTGACAGTAAAAGCTTCTTTTCTTATGTTAGAAATAAACGAAAGACAAAGTAGGCCCTCTCATAGACAGTACAGGGAAAATAATAAGTGAGAATAGGGAGGCTGCTAATCTGCTCAATCAGTACTTTGGCACAGTCTTCACAAAGGAGGACTGCTCCGAGATCCCAGAACCTATAGATATTTTTCAAAGAGACATGGATGCAGCGGGATTAAGATCAATCTGTATTACAGAGGAAATGGTTTTTAAAAAATTGGAGGGGTTGAAAGTGAATAAATGTCCAGGTCAAGATGGTATTCACCCAAAATTGCTGTATGAAATTAGAAACCAACTAGCAAAACCATTGGCTATATTATGTTCTCAATCACTTACAAAAGGGTTTGTTCCACGGGATTGGAAAGATGCAGGAGTGATCCCCTTATTCAAAAAAGGCAAAAAATCAGATCCGGCAAATTATAGACCGGTGAGTTTAACGAGCATAGTCTGTAAATTGTTAGAGTCAATAATCAAAGAAAACATTGTAATGCATTTAGACAAATTTAATCTAATTAGAAATAGTCAGCATGGGTTTACTAGAGGGATATCATGCTTAACAAATCTATTAGAATTCATGGAGGAGGTTACTAAAATCATAGATAAAGGGGAGCCAGTGGATGTTATTTATCTAGACTTTGCAAAGGCCTTTGATAGAGTACCTCATCAAAAATTATTTCGAAAGTTAAAATCACATGGAATAGGTGGCGAAGTTGTCAAATGGATTGAAAATTGGTTAACGGGAAGAAGGCAGAGGGTGGGCATAAATAAGGAGTACTCTGAGTGGAGTGAAGTGAAAAGTGGTGTGCCACAGGGCTCGGTTTTGGGACCAATTTTGTTCTTGATATATATAAATGATTTGGACATTGATATGAGATCCATGATTGCAAAATTTGCTGATGACACAAAACTATGCAGTAGTGTCTCATCTAAAGCGGAAGTGGATATATTGATGTCGGATTTAGATAAAATTCGAGAATGGTCTGTAAGCTGGCAAATGGAGTTTAATGTAGATAAATGTACAGTCATCCACGTGGGTAGATCCAATATGGAACATAATTACAGAATGGGAGAAAACAATATTAGAAAGATAGATAAGGAAAGGGACCTAGGGGTTATAATAGATCATACAGGAAAGGTGAGTGAGCAAGTTAAGGTAGCAGTGAAAAAGGCAAATGCAATGTTAGGTATGATAAAAAGAAATATTAAATATAGGAGCAAGGAAGTGATCGTCAAACTGTATAAAGCTTTAGTTAGACCTAGATTGGAGTACTGTGTACAGGTGTGGAGTCCTTATCATAGAGGGGACATAAACATGCTAGAAAGAATACAAAAAAGAGCGACAAAGATGATAGTTAGTGGGATTCCAGAATTACAGTTATGAGGAACGACTAAGAAAAACCGGCCTACAGTGTCTCGAAGAGAGAAGAATTCGTGGTGACTTAATACAGCTTTATAAGATGATCAGAGGAATCGATAAATTAGACTATAACAAATTTTTTAAAATACAGCCACCTACAATAACACGAGGGCATAGCTACAAGCTGATTAAAGAGAGGTCCAGGTTAGATATTAGGAAATATTTTTTTAGTCAGAGAGGGGTGTCTGCTTGGAATGCATTGCCAGGGGAGGTAGTGGAGGCAGGCACAGTTAATGCATTTAAGAATAAACTGGATGCGCATAGATTTTAGAGCAAGGTGATGTAAATGTAACTGGTTGTATACAGACTCTGTAGGGTCTTCTAAACCAGTATAAAGATGTTAAGTTTGTTAAGTTAAGCACCAGGAGTCACATTTAAGAGCCGGTAGTGTACAGTGTGAGAATGCAGATGAAAGCAGTGACCGCATTGCTGAGATGGTTATATGAGACCCCTTTAACAAGGCTAGTCATCGTAACGCTTGGAAAGCTGAACAATCGTTATCTGCCATCATAAAACCAATCAAGCCCACTCTACATCCCACCATTGCTGGGGCACCATCTGTGGTGATCGATTTGACCTTCTTCGTGTCAATGCCATTTCTGACTAAACACTCCTTCAGTGGGTTGTACATGTCCTCACCTGAACACACCTTCAGTGGGTTGTACATGTCCTCACCTAAACACACCTTCCGTGAGTTGTACATGTCCTCACCTAAACACTTATTCAGTGGGTTGTACATGTCCTCACCTAAACACTCCTTCAGTGGGTTGTACATGTCCTCACCTAAACACTCCTTCAGTGGGTTGTACATGTCCTCACCTAAACACTCTTTCAGTGGGTTGTACATGTCCTCACCTAAACACTTATTCAGTGGGTTGTACATGTCCTCACCTGAACACACCTTCAGTGGGTTGTACATGTCCTCACCTAAACACACCTTCTGTGGGTTGTACACGTCCTCACCTAAACACACCTTCAGTGGGCTATACACGCCATCGATTCTTGTTGTTTACAATAGAACCAGAGCTACTAATTCCTCTTTGAATTGATCTTCCCCGCTAAATCTAACCCAAATTGCCAGTTGTTCTGTGTCAGTGACATCACATGACTTATCCAAATCTAGACTGAAACCGGAGGAATTTTTTCAAATCACAAATCAATTGAGGAAATGTATTACTGAACAAAATGTCAATACGACTTGCCACAGTCTGGCGAGAAAGCTGAAGATTTGACATCTGCTTCTTGATCTCACCTTTGTTCTTAAATTCAGCAAATAAAGCATCTCCATTTTCTTGGAAACATAGTTTAACAGTTTCACCATCTGACATAAAGACCCCGGCAGACCTCTATATATATAGTGACTCATAGTTTCTTCAGCAGACAATTGAAACATGGCAGGTGTGATACTGTATCCGTCCAGAGTAGATTAGCGAGCAGTGATTCAGTTTCTAACAGCTGAATGATGTCGACCAGTTGACATTCATCGCAAAATGCTAGCAGTATATGATGACAAAATTGTGCCGAAGACAACAGTGAAGAACTGAACAACGATGTTTAAAGAAGGATGTGAGTTAGGGAAAGATCTTCCGAGACCAGGTCAGGTGCATATTGTTGCGTTAACTCACGTCCGAGACCAGGTCAGGTGAAAATTGTTGCGTTAACTCACGTCCGAGACCAGGTCAGGTGCATATTGTTGCGTTATAACTCACGTCCGAGATCAGGTCAGGTGCATATTGTTGCGTTAACTCAATTCCAGTTCTTCTCTCACTGAACTCGCTACAGAAACTTTGTTGTGAGTCGCTCGCTTGCTATTCAAGCAAGATGGCTAGCCCATTTCAATTGAGCTATTTACAAAAGTCCGTGAATGTTGGATATTCGTGGACTTCATTAGTTGTGATACGGTCCTGTCGGTGAATATACAGAAAGCCTCTCAGAGCAAGTCAAGTGGAAGTGAGTCAAGGTCATGACATCTCCAGCGCTCACACGCATATAGAAGGAAGGGAACACTGGATTCAACGTACACCTTCAGCTAAGTCGTTCTGCTGATTCCTCGACCACCCCGACACAGAACGGTACATTCTTCCCAAAATGGTGCTGGCCCTTGCTTTCAATTTACCGTCTCATAAATAAGAGTCACTGATCTTGACAACGTGTTTCCGAGACAGGTGTATTTTTCCACAGCTTCTATTGTCTGTCCCCTCATATATACATTGTAATCCCAGTACCATATAATCAGATTGTATGTCTGATTTTAGGTATTACATTTTACCATCTATTTATATAACTTTAAAAAAAGATCGCCTCAAGAATTGTCTAAAGTTAAAAAAACGCCATTGTTTTGTTTCCGGGGCGGGCAGAAGTGGTCTCGTTTTCGATTGACCGTTTCTATAGCAAAACCGGTGTAAACACAGTGTTGTGTACACTATGTACATGTGCATTGTCGCAATAACGCAGTATCGATACATGAGTGAATGAAGTATGACGTGAATTTCTGTGATGTGGATTTGATCTCAACGAGTTCTCAGTGGATTATAAGGGAGTTCCTAAAGGGCTTTCAAATAAACATTAACACCCGAGAAAACATAGCTCGGAATCGCCGAACCGTTGCAATCAGTACCTCTGTGTTCAGGCAGGCCAGGATAGACGGGCAATCAGAAAGTCTAGAGCAGAGTGACAGCTGTGGACTATGTTTGCCAGTCGTGTCATAGAACTGTACGTGCTCATATTGCCTTAATCATGCGCACGCATTCTCTTAAGGATGCAGTATGACATGGGAAGATGTCGGTGATCCTCATGGACGACGATACACGAGTTTATGTTATGTATATATAAATATAAGACTCGACAAAACGAATTTATGTTATGGATATATAAATATAAGACTCGAGAAAACGAATTTATGTTATGGATATATAAATATAAGACTCTACAAAACGAATTTATGTTATGTATATATAAATATAAGACTCGACCAAACGAAT
This sequence comes from Ariolimax columbianus, assembly GCA_036924085.1. Classification (NCBI taxonomy): domain Eukaryota; kingdom Metazoa; phylum Mollusca; class Gastropoda; order Stylommatophora; family Arionidae; genus Ariolimax; species Ariolimax columbianus. The sequence goes on from JAVGWX010000001.1 coordinate 173,538,677, forward strand.
GTATGTTATGTATATATAAATATAAGACTTGACCAAACGAATTTATGTTATGTATATATAAATATAAGACTCGACCAAAAGTCTTCTTCTAAATATAGATGCTGGGGAACTTGTACAGGACGAAATGGAAATTACACTTTAAAATGATAGCTGTTAGCCATTTAAAAAAAATATATTTTGAAGAATATAAATGTATGGTTAACATTTGAAGGAGCCTGGTATGCGTATGTGTATTAGCGTGTGTGTGTGTGTATATATATGTGTGTGTGTGTGTTGTGTGTGTGTGTGAGTGTGTAGGCACGCTCGTTCGAGTTAGAACTGCCAGCTTTTCAAATTGTTTTATGTCGTGTCCGCAGGAATCACTTAGTAAGTCACCTGATGTAGCTACAGTTTTGTTCTAATTGAAATGCCATACACCCAATGGTGCTGGAGGACTGAAACAATGTACATTTAGTAAGTGTGTGCCAGGAAGCGTATCCTGTCAGTAATTAAAGGAACAAACAGGAACATTCTCCATGTTAGCAACACAGGTCAAGTACACACGAACAACTCTCGTTGATAATGTAGGTTAATAATTGGAACATCACACACTGCAGTTAGGTGCTTTGTCTTGGGTTTAGTAAGGTGATGTGTTCCCTGTCTTACTGGTATGTCCTACATGACTGTATAACGTTAGTAAAGTGATGTGTTCCCTGTGTTACTGGACTGTCCTCTCTGACTGTATAACGTTATCTACTTGATAAACAAGTTCAGCTTTGTAACAAAACAAGCAGACTAATTCATGCCGAACTAAAACATTGAGTTATCGATTTGACCCAGATGTTGCTGATGTCACAATATCAACATGGTTGCTGCATTCATCAATCTCCTCTTGCAGTTCCACTCAATTTGCTTGTATATAAAACAGGAAATGGAGTCCCGCACAGCACTTCCGACACGACTAAGCGGTTTTATTGGTCAGGTTTTACGACAGAAAACAAGGCGACCACACGCAAATAAATCACATATTCTTGTTTCTGGGCTACTGACTCCGTCTGGTGAAATGTGGAAGTAGAACTCGGTCAACAGATTAGAAGGTTCCTATCAGCTGTTGAGATGTGGTTAAAAAGAAGAATTTCAGAATCAAATGGGCAGCTAATACAACTAATGGGAATCTTCTGCCAATGCACACTGTCGGAATACCACACACGTGGGAGAGAAACTACTGTATTGTGAGAGGTTGGAATACAACAAATAAGGTTTTAAAGCCAGTTCGGCGCGAGGACAGTAACAGACACTGAGAAGCAGTTTGAAATAGAAACAGTAACATATGTCTTAACATCCCATGTAGGTTTTTATTAGTTGTTTAATATTTAACAAACGAAAACACCTCAAATAGCGACACAGTTCAGCAAATATCAGTATCTTATATCAAGCAAATACTGTCCAATAACTTGTGTCATTCAAGTAATGCTCACCTGACTTGTACGTTAATTATATTATACTGGTATTGTCGTTGACTGCAGGCGCTCCTACATTCTTTCCAGTGACCATTATTTGAGAAAGGGAGCGTTAGAGTGCAGACTGTGACACATCCTCCTGAAACATTGCTGGTAAAAGTAATTCATAATGATAAAGATTTCGTGCAATTTGCAATATAACATGACCGGAGAATCAATAATGGAGTGACCAAGATAAGTGGATAAGGGGATCAGTGAATGTCCTTCAGCGTCTACTTGCATCGGCATGGCACATCAACATGGTTTTTTATGCCGTTGTTGAGGATCCAGCAGATTCAGGGTTCTCGCCCTTTGACCCAATGTCATGTAATGGTACCTGCATGTGTTTGTCAGTTACTTAGTGCCATACAAAATGTTATATTGATCTGGCCTCGGAGAAAGAAGCATTTTCCTAAAATAGTTGAGCGCCAACTATTCAGAGACATGATGATCAGCGGTTTTGTATGAGTGTCTACACAACTGATACTCTGGAGTGTTTTGTGGTTGAACTCAGGTTAAGGGAGATGTATTTTGTTCTCAATCCTCTGATTCTTCATTGTGAGTTGATTTATACTTTCATTTGGATGTGGGCTTGTCATATGTCTGCTGACCTCCCTCCCTGTGTTTTCCGACGAGGAAGTAACACTGGGCATAATACATATAACAATATTTATTAATGCGGCTCTCATCAGATCCCCTTCGTCGCCTTGAAAATATCATTCACAAAGACGTCCTTTTTTTTATACCAGATGCACATCAATTTCATGAATTCTTGAGAGCTCTGATATTTCATAGAAACATTTTTTGTCTACACAACTGTTTCATGTTCGGTAATGAACAATATGTATTAAAGTGTTTAGTGTTTGAATTTTTTTTGTTTCATCATACGTCCTTTGTGTGTTCTATCTCTTTATTTTGAATACCGATGTCTTTATTTGTTTGTGATTTCTCCTTACATTATCATTCACTATCTCCATGGCCCAGTTGTTTTTCTTTGATGGTCCAGAATCCTAGTTTATTATTTATATTTGTATTGAATTCTCGTCTAATACTCCTTGCATGTGATTGTTCTTCTTTGTCAAATGCTGCTCTGATTGGCCTGGCAACCACGTCTTTTGTAGAACTATGCACAGGTAGTGTTATCAGTTTGGCTGACTTCTGTTTTAAAAGTTCAGTGATAATAATAACAATAATAAATATACTAATAATAATTGTCCACCGGAATCCAAGATAGTGCCAACACCAAGCTTGTGCAATGAGATATGATCTCAAATAACTGTAAAATCCAGTCCTGTCACGGCAGACTCTACCACACCTGAGACATACACATACTTGTGCAGATTCGACTGATGTGTGACCTGCGTTCGGCTTTATCGGACAACTCGCTTTCTCTCGGCCTCGGCGATGATTTGTCGCTCTGTGATCACATCACCTTGTGTGATGCTGTCGCGCCAGGTGGACCGGTTTTCTGCAAGCATCTCCAATGAGGTGATATTAATATTGAAGCTTTTAAGATGCGTTTTTAAAGCGTCTCTATAAGTTTCTTTTGTCCCCCTGGCGATCATCTGCCTGTTGTGAGCTCAGCATACATTAGTTGCTTACAAATAGGCTCATCAGGCATGTGATCAACATGTCCCACCATATGCGTAAGAGTTTGGAGGCTATATATAATGCAATCATATCAAGCTGTTCAGTATTTACTCTTCTAATGGTCAAACTATCCTTTCTCCTGAACAGTTGTTGCCACATTTTCTAACTCTACGTTCTTATCATCTTGCCTAGAGTCTGTTAATTTGTGAGCAAGGTTCGAAGAAATTTTCTACTAAAGTGCATGTCAGATCCTAATGATTTTTCGCATTCAGCCTTAGAATATCCATGACGCTACAACATCGCTATTATTTAGTCCATTGATGTTAAGGCATTTACACATCGGCGAATTTGTTTTTTATATTTTAGGACCATTGCACACAAAAAACCCATTAAATTTAAGATTTTACAGTACGCAGCTTAATTTCTCGTCACATGTTGTTCTTGATAGAACAATTGATTTGTTTGTGTTTCCCTTTATGTTCAATCGCAAAAATGGCACCAATATGCAGCAGTTAGTACAGCCCTTCGGTCACCCTTAGACCCCCCAAGGTTGAATCAACTGCGCAGTTAATGTTACGTTGTGTAAGGCATTGAAATATTGAAATGTATTTGTTGCTGGTGTATGTACACTTTAATGTTTTATAAACGTACTCTAATTCATCCATTTCTGCTAATCAGTATGTCCACAAAAGATTATATTAATAATTCATAATCTGTCGATTCAAATAGATTGATAATTGTTACTGGCTGGATAAATTGTAATCCATCTCGTTGCTAGTACTGTTTTTCTTCCCGGAACACATGTTCAACACACTTCTTACAGAACTGAATGTCTATTTTTGAAAAGTACTGACGTTTCATCACAATAAAACCACACATTTGATATGTCATGTTCTGCTCGGTAACTTGTCCTTTGGCTTTAGTCCACACAAGCTCTAATGTTCATTTTAGTTTCTGGATAGAAACAAGTTGCTTTTTAGTCAACAGTTTCAATATCTCCCGTTTTATAACATCTGTGGAAATCGTCGAATTCCCTGTTCCTTCCGTGCTTGATATGAGTGTAAACTGCTGTGTCCTGGCCAATCTTACGGTAAAAGGATGATCTATCCAGACCAAATACTAATTGCGTTGGTTTCTCTGGCTATGAATATCGCAATATAAATGACCCATCTTAGATTCCCTTCGGAAGAACTGTTATAGTGAAACGGTAACTTCTGCATTGTTATACATGTACACTTCAAACTCATTTTGAAATTGATATCAATGTAAGTTTTGAAAAAGCAACTATATGTTTCAATAACCACACTTCAAACTATTAATGTACACAAAAAACGATGCCTATTACCAGTTGAACAGAAGAGAGCAGGTCGTGGTATTCAGACTTCGCACAGGTCACAATAGACTGAGGTACCACCTATTCAATAAACTGAAGATAGGTGGCACTGACGAATGCACGTGCGGTACTGGGAAAATGACCGCTTAACATTTGTGTCTAAAAATGAACGTACGCTGGTATTAGACTCACGGAAGACAAGTCAGCTCTCAAACACTCTAATGAAAGAACGCTACGGAAATCGTGTTTAACCCCGCAGAAACCGCAGATTTCAAATACCTGGTCATTGACAAACAAAAGCCCTCAATAAACTCGTCTGACCAAATAGTGAACGGGTTCTGGAAATAGACCATCTGAAGACAGGTTAGTTTTACCCTACTAATGACAGGGCGTTGCTAAGGAAAACCAGCTCATATCGAGAGGAGCCGCAGACACTTTGGTTCACGTACCAGGCTGATAAGCCAATGGCGCGAGGATACCATGTGGAGGATTACGGCCGAACCCTTGTAAGCCGCAATCCCGCCCAAAATCTCAGCAAAACTGCAATGGGAGGCTCCTACATGCTCGGGGCCTGGGGCTCGCGCCCCAGCCATATCCGGTAGAGCCGCAGCAAGAGGTCCTTGCCGTCCGCCGATCAAAGCGGGCGGACAACTGCTTGATACTCACCTTATACGGCGATGGGGTGCGAAACCACCAACTAAAGACTTAGTACCTGGTCGGGGTGTCGAAAACAGTAGAGCAGCCACCTCACTGTGAACTGTCGAGACTCAACCAATGACCATGAGAGCTGTCCGCACACCAGGCGAACAACATCTCTGTGACATTACCAGGCCTGTCCTCTGGCTAAATGCACGTCGGCTACGATATCTACCTCTGTACGTTATCAGCCATATAACTATCATGCTGGACGCAGAAGAGATGCAGACCAGCGGACATTGCACACCTGCCCCACTGTGTCAACACCCCAGGTGGCGGGGAATGCTAGGCGTACCATCCCTGCATAGAAGCCAAGAAAATAAAGGGAGAAAGAGATACCCCACTCACATGCAAATGCTACGCTTCTGGCAGGACGTGACGATCCTGGGATACAGACACACTGGACTTCCTCTCTTCCGGGTAAACCAGTCCATCTCATATATCATCTCACATATCATCTCACATATCATCATTGCACCCTATAGACACGAGTAGTGAAGACTCGATAGTCTGGTAAGACAACTTCCATAAGAGAGACAACTCTGATCATAAACAACTGCTGCCTTGCAGATAGGCTGGGGACCGCCAAAGGCTAAGGAGGGCATCCCTACAAAAACGCCTGTTGAAATCGGATGCACGGGGCCGCAAGCCTAACAAAACAGTGCAACGTAAATCGCAGCATAATGGCAGTACAACCTATTAGAAAAACGCATGGCGCTCATCCTGCGGAGTCCCGCCAGGCAGCGATAGTGCCGGGCCTCACGCCTCGAAGGGGCCCACCCTTGACTACTGGTGGTCACCCACCCATGTATCGTGGAGTCAAGGCACATGGCTATGGGGCAACGTCTATTGGCCAAAAACTCAAGACCCTCAAAATACTACAGTGGAATGCGGAGGGAGTCATTAACAAAATACTTTCCCTAACACATCACCAGCATGAAGTTAAGATTGACGTGGCATGTATCCAGGAAACGCACCTCAACAATAACCATAAACTCTCAATCAGAGGATACCAGACCTTCCGTCTTGATAGAGAAGGCCACAAAGGAGGGGTCCTGATACTGACCAGAAATTTCATACCGAGTAGCGCGGTATCTGTCAATCACACCGGACAAGCAGAAATTGTAGGAGTTGACATAATGGCTCAAGAGACGAAGCTCCGCATTTTCAATCTGTACGGACCACCAAATAGAGACCTATCGCTCTCGAGTATGGAGGTCAGAGACTCCAACTGCATAGTAGTTGGAGATTTCAACAGCCACTCGGAGAGATGGGGATACTCTGACACAGACAGCAGAGGTGACGAAGTGGAAGATTGGGAGATAGATGCAAATCTCTCTCTAATCAATAGGTCGGAGGATAGCCCTAGCTTCTATTCAAGAACATATCATACCACCTCGACTCCAGATTTGGCCTTCTCCACACAGGACATACACCATAAAATAGACCGCCAGGTGCTAAACCAACTGGCAGGTAGCGACCACAGGCCGATCAGGCTAACCATTGACATGGAAGTAGGCCCACAGGAAACAAAACCGCTCCCACGTTGGAATTACAAACGAGCCGACTGGGACAGATTTGCAATCCTGACAGATGGACTGTGTGAAACCATCAACACACGAAACACCAAAATGAAGCCCATGGTAGAGAGCCTAAGCAAGGCAATAATGCAAGCCGCCACTGAAACCATCCCAAGAGGAGCTAGGAAAAACTATAAGCCCTACTGGAATGATGAGTTGCAGAAAGTGGAAGATGCAGTAACAAATGCTAGGAACATGGCAGAGCGAGAAAAATCCACGGAGGCAAACATCGCCCTCAAAGCCGCCGCGGCGAAGTACAAACACACTCTCAAGCAAACAGCAAGAGAAAGCTGGAAAAATAAAACGGAAAGTCTAAACCTGGACAAAGACGGGAACACGCTATGGAAGCTAGTCAGAGCCATGAACGACGAAACCCCGTCAAATAAACAAATTACTATCAAGCAGGGCGAGAACGTGATCACAGGTAAGAAAGCCGCAAACGCCTTTGTCGATCACTATGCCAGAGCAAACCACATCGAGGTCCCTGCAGATAAGCATACAGACATTATCGAAGAGCTAAAGGGACACGAAAACATGAATACGGCTCCTGAAGAGCACATGATGGCCAAACTAACAATGCACGAAATGGAAGAGGATATGAGAACACTAAAGAAAAGGAAATCTCCCGGAAAAGACGGGATAACAAACCAAATGCTGATGGGGCTGGGCCAAACAGCGAAGAAGAAACTGCTATCGGTCCTGAACCAAAGCTGGAAAAGGGGAATTGTACCACAGGCATGGAAAGACGCAATACTGGTACCAGTACCAAAAACAGGAAAGGACAAAACAGATCCAAATGGATACAGGCCCATAAGCCTACTGAGCTGTGTCGGCAAGCTGATGGAACGGATGATAAACACCAGACTGATGGGGCATCTGGAAGAAAAACGAATACTAATTCCACAGCAATCCGGCTTTAGACAGCACATATCCACTGAGGACCAGGTCATCCTCATAGCCTAGGAGATAGAAGATGCCTACCAGGCACAGAAACACACAGTAGCTGTTTGGGTGGATCTGGAAAAGGCATTTGACAAAGTCTGGAAAGATGGACTTAGAGTCAAGCTAAGAAGAAGCGATGTCTGTGGGAAGATGTACAAGTGGATCAACCACTACCTCAAACAAAGAACGGCCAGAGTCCAAGTACAAGGGCAGATGAGCAAAAAGGTGACACTCGAGCAGGGAGTACCCCAAGGGGGAGTATTGTCACCCACACTCTTCCTGGTATATATAAACGATATTACAGAGAATATACCAAGAAGATTCCATAGCTCAATGTTTGCAGACGATCTGGCTATGTGGACCTCTGAAAAGAATCTCACCATAGCAAGAAATCGGATGCAGACGGCCCTAACATCGCTGGAAGCGTGGGCGAACTCATGGCTGGTCAAAATAAACGAGGAGAAAACAGAATGCACAATATTCTCGCTTTCATTAAAACCCCAAAATACCAAATTAAGTCTAAATGGCAAAATCCTGCAGCCAAACGACAACCCAACCTATCTGGGAGTCACATTTGATCGGCGCATGACATGGAAAAGTCAGATTGAGAGAAACCGAATGAAAGCCAGAGAAAGAATGGCAATCATGAGGAAACTTGCTGGCACAAGCTGGGGAGCAGACGAAGGCATACTAAAGAAACTGTACACTGGAAGAGTGAGACCAGTTCTCGAGTATGGCATTGTGGCATGGACAACAGCAGCGAAGGCGAACTTCGATAAAGTTAACAAACTTCAAAACCAAGCCATGAGAATTATAACAGGTGGCATGAAGTCAACGCCAATTGTAGAACTTGAAAAGATTACAAAACTGCAATCCATGACCGATAGAAGAGACTGCAGAGCCCAGCTGCAGTCAGAGAAACTCCGAAGAATGACCGACCATCCAATGCACCAGAGACTAAACAATTTGGGAAATGGGAAACTAAAGCGGAGAAACTTTGCAGAAATAGCCAAAGCAAAGATGCACGAAGATCCCATAAACGCACTAACAACACCAAAACCCATCACTACTGTACGAAAACCTACCTGGAGGCAGGATATATTTCCAGAGGTGGTAGAAAATATACCAGGTATTGCAAACAAAAACTGCCAGACTGAAAAAGAAAGGAGAGATACTACCCTAAGCTTCATAACGAAAAGCTACCCAAGCATGGACTGGACCCATGCATACACCGACGGTTCTGTAACAAACAAAACACAGAACGGAGGGGCAGGAGCATTCCTGAACCTACCAAATGGCAGAAAAATAACACTGTCATTCGCTACTGGTAAGTACACAAGCAATTTCAGAGCGGAGGCAGAGGCACTGAGGGCGGCAGTGGAAGAAATGGTGACACACAGTGAAAATGAGAGCCATATAGTCCTGCTGACAGATGCGCTCGCCGTAGTCACAGCGCTAAAAAGCCAGAAAAACACTGAGCTTAATGACTTAAAAGCAGCACTCTGCAAACTGTGCCAGCAGTCCGCACCAAAAAGGGTAGTGGTACAGTGGGTTCCGTCACACTGCAACATCCAAGGCAACGAGGAGGCAGACAGACTGGCAAAAGAAGGTGCAAGACTACCACAAACAGATACCAGTATGACGTACGAAGAGTCAAAACGGCTTATCAAAGCCAGATACATGACCAAATGGGAAACCGAACATACTGGTTACACAAAAAACGATGCCTATTACCAGTTGAACCGAAGAGAGCAGGTCGTTGTCTTCAGACTTCGCACTGGCCACAATAGACTGAGGTACCACCTATTCAACAAATTGAAGATAGGGTGTACCGACGAATGCCCGTGCGGTACTGGTAAAATGACCGCTGAACATCTGCTGCAGAACTGCCCGACATACGAGGATCAGAGAGAGCAGATGTGGCCATTACCAGTGGAACTGCAAGACAAGCTCTATGGCAGTGGCGACAGCCTCAGGATGACCGCCGCTTTTTTCGAAAAAATAATGGTTACTGTCTGACTGCGTACGCAGAAGAAGAAGAAGAAGAAGGACCCTGTTTATGTTAAAATACGGACTATAGACCACACGTTTAGTTTGACAGGTACAGTCCGTCTTTTAATTCATAAACAAGGTCCGAACAATTTTCTACTAAACTGCATGTTTTGACATTCAAATACATTAAGTTAAAAATAATTTCTGGATTATCCCGTGCCGAAATTAGACATTTTGTCGAATGCGGAAAACAACCAAGGTCATTCATGTGAAACTGTCGTTCAGTTATAGGTGTATCCGTCCCTATCTCATAGTTTGTGGAGTCGTAATTGTGATATAAAGTTACTTTTTCAAAACTTATATTGAAACTATTTCAAATTGAGTAGGAAATGTTACATTTATAACAATGCAGAAGGTTACCGTTTAACTATAACAGTTCTTCCGAAGTGAATCTAAGATGGGTCATTTATATTGCGATATTCACGACCATAGAAACGAACGTAATCGACGCTTGGTCTAGATAGATGATCCTATAACCATTGGATTGGACAGTGCACTTATATCAAGCAAGCTAGGAAAAGGACATGTGACGATCTCGACAGAGATGTCATGAAACGGGAGATATTGAAACTGTGGACGAAAAATCAACTTGTTACTCTGCTGAAACTAAAAAAACATTGCAATCCGACTGCAGTTTTGACGTACTCTTTGTAACAGCCGCCGGTTTTACATTCATGAAAACTTCAGGTGGCAGGAGTATTTGATGTGCAATCCACATTTGATTGCTGCCCGAAGCAAGTTTCTGAGGCAGATACGGGAACGGCGTAGGCAAGCCTATGATATTGTATACTTTTGGATGAATCCTGGGTCAATGCTCACCACACCTATGGTAAAGAATGGCAATCAGTTTCCGGTGAACAGGAAAGACAAATTCCAAGCAGCAAATGGCATTATACTAGCCTGTGCCGGAAGAAGCGAACATGGACTTGTCCATGACCCTGAACTTATTTTCCAATCAGAAAGTAATGACGGTAGAGACTGCCACACAGAAAGTAATGACGGAAGAAACTGCCACACTGAAAGTAATGACGGTAGAGACTACCAAACAGAAAGTAATGACGGTAGAGACTACCAAACAGAAAGTAATGACGGTAGAGACTACAAAACAGAAAGTAATGACGGTAGAGACTACCAAACAGAAAGTAATGACGGTAGAGACTACCAAACAGAAAGTAATGACGGTAGAGACTACCAAACAGAAAGTAATGACGGTAGCGACTACCACACTGAAAGTAATGACGGTAGAGACTACCACACTGAAAGTAATGACGGTAGAGACTACCACACTGAAAGTAATGACGGTAGAGACTACCACACTGAAAGTAATGACGGTAGAGACTACCACACTGAAAGTAATGACGGTAGAGACTGCCACACTGAAATGAATGGACACATTGCCAGGCACTAGATGATGAATGAACTGCTTCTAATTCTGGATGGACAGCCATGCCAAGTAATGGATAATGCATCTTATCACAATACAGTATAAGAAGAAGACAAAGTACCAACTGCATCAAATACAAAATCTCAAATTATTACATGCCTAGCTAAGGAAAACCTGAATTTCTAAAACATCTATTTGAAGCTACAGTTGTTGTAGCTTGTGAGGAAGACAAATAAGACAGATATGTATCATCTTGAAAAATACATTGAAGTGTACGGTCATACTTCTCTGCGACTACTTGCATATCATTTGCATCTATACCCTATAGAACTTGTGTGGGCTAAACTCAAAGAACAAGTTGCCGAACAGAACAGGTCATTTAAAACGTGTAATGTTAAAGTGCTGACACGTGAGAACCTTTCAATAATAAGCATTGACTTCTGGAAGAAGTGTGTTGAACATGTGCTCCTGGAAGGAGGACAGTACTGGAAACGAGATGGATTACAATTTGTCCATCCAGTAACGATTATCAATCTCTTTAAATAACAGATTCGGATGATTAATATAATCTTTTGTAGACATACTGATTAGCAAACTTGGATGAATTAGTGCATGTTTATCAAAACAAATATGTGTAAATACAATGGCAACAAATACATTTCAATATTCAAATGCGTTACACAACATAAAATTAACTGCGCAGTTGATACAACCTTGGAGGTCTAAGGGTGACCGAAGGTCTGTACTAACTGTAGCTGCGCAGTTGATACAACCTTGGGGGTCTAAGGGTGACCGAAGGTCTGTACTAGCTGTTGCATATTGGTGCCATTTTTACGATTGTACATAAAGGGCAACAAACAATCAATTGATCTATCAAGAGATTAAGGAGATATGCATATGTACAAAATGTGACGAGAAATTAAGTTGCGTACTGTGAAATCTTAAATTTAATGTCATTTTTTGCAATGGTCCTAATCGATCAAAAGAATTCGCATATGTGCAAATGTCTTAACATCTATGGACTAAATAATATCAATGTTTTAGCGTCATGGATATTCTAAAAAATATTCTGCGAAAAATCATTAGGATCTGACAAGCAGTTTAGTAGAAAATTGCTTCGGACCTTGTTCATGAATTAAAAAATGGACTATAAGAGGAGGAGTAACATTTGAGCGAGCTTACCTGTTATACTTCTTCTTCTTCTTCCCCGTTCGTCTTCAGACCTTGACTTCAATGACTCTAACGAAGGCGGAAATCGACTCAAGGCTCTGTACGCTTCTGTACAGCTTCTCGTGGAAGGACACTGGCTGTTGCCAAAGGCTACTTCTTTTGTCGGTATACAGTGGACAGGACTGCAAAATATGTTCTGCCTTCATGGGGGCTGTGACGCAGGCACAAAGGTCTGTAGTGCCAATCTTGAACTTGTTGTACTGATGGCATCTAAGTCTGTTGTGACCTGTGCGTAGCCGGAGAATTATCACCTGGTCTCGCCTGGAGAGTTGATGGTAGGCATCGTTTTCTATGTGGCCAGGCTGGTCTTCTTTCCATTTTGCGCTGTACGTTGCCCTGATGAATGCTTTTGTCTCATTGTATGTGATTTCTGTATCACTCTGCTGCAGCATTCCTCCCTCTCTGGCAAGTCTGTCTGCCTCCTCGTTGCCTGGAATGTTGCAGTGGACTGGGCTTTTTTTGAAGCACTGGGACAGGCGTTAGAGCGAGTCTGCAAGAGCACCGAGATCATTGATGTGCTGGTTCTTGAGCGTCATTAACACTGCGAGGGCGTCTGTGAAAATGACCACTTGCTTTTCTGCATTCTCCTTATGGTCTATAAGGGTTTCAGCTGATCGTCTCAGGGCGCTGTCTTCGGCACTGAAGTTGCTGCAGCGTCTCCCAGTGGCAAATGCTGTTGAGTACACTTTGCTTTTTAGACAAGTTATACAAGATCATACACAACAGAAGGAATTTTCTGTGAGAACTGTTCACATAGTTGTTGTTGCTGTTGTTGTTGCTGTTGTTGTTGATGTTGTTGTTGATGTTGTTGCTGTTGTTGTTGCTGTTGTTGTTGCTGTTGTTGTTGCTGTTGTTGTTGCTGTTGTTGTTGCTGTTGTTGTTGATGTTGTTGTTGATGTTGTTGCTGTTGTTGTTGCTGTTGTTGTTGCTGTTGTTGTTGATGTTGTTGTTGCTGTTGTTGTTGCTGTTGTTGTTGCTGTTGTTGTTGCTGTTATTGTTGCTGTTGTTGTTGCTGTTGTTGTTGCTGTTGTTGTTGCTGTTGTTGTTGCTGTTATTGTTGCTGTTGTTGTTGCTGTTGTTGTTGCTGTTGTTGTTGCTGTTGTTGTTGCTGTTATTGTTGCTGTTGTTGTTGCTGTTGTTGTTGCTGTTGTTGTTGCTGTTGTTGTTGCTGTTGTTGTTGCTGTTGTTGTTGCTGTTGTTGTTGCTGTTGTTGTTGCTGTTGTTGTTGATGTTGTTGTTGATGTTGTTGCTGTTGTTGTTGCTGTTGTTGTTGCTGTTGTTGTTGATGTTGTTGTTGCTGTTGTTGTTGCTGTTGTTGTTGCTGTTGTTGTTGCTGTTATTGTTGCTGTTGTTGTTGCTGTTGTTGTTGCTGTTGTTGTTGCTGTTGTTGTTGATGTTGTTGTTGCTGTTGTTGTTGCTGTTGTTGTTGCTGTTATTGTTGCTGTTGTTGTTGCTGTTGTTGTTGCTGTTGTTGTTGATGTTGTTGTTGATGTTGTTGCTGTTGTTGTTGCTGTTGTTGTTGCTGTTGTTGTTGATGTTGTTGTTGCTGTTGTTGTTGCTGTTATTGGTGTTGCTGTAGCTGCTGTTATTCTTACTGTTGCTATATGTATTATTTGTTGCTGTTCTTTGTGTTGCTCTTGCTATTACTTGTGTTGTTGCTGCTGTTGCGGCTGTTGTTACTCTTGTTTTTTTCATTCTGCTGCTAATGATGATATTGTTGTTATTGTTCTTGGTGCTGCTGTTCCTGTTGTTGTTTGTATTGTTGATGGTTTTACTGTTGTTATTGTTACTGTTTGTTTATGTTGCTAATGCCGTTGATATTGATGCTGTTTGGATTAGACATAAATATAAAGAAAACAAAGACTATGATAAAAAGGAAAAGTGACAAGAAAGCATGTATGCAGATGATAAAAGATCACAACTAAAACGGGTACAATGTTTCTCCTATCTAGGCCATATATTTGCGGAAGATAACAGCTGTAAAAAAGAAATCAGAAAGAGAATAGGTATGGCCAAGATGGTATTCAGCGACATGCGACACATACTGACATCCAAGCAGATAAATCAGAATTTGAAAATGAGAATTGTAAGGTGTTATGTATACTCGTCACTACTTTATGGCGCAAAAACATGGACAATGAACAACACGTTGCAAAAGAGTGTTGAAGCCTTCGAAATGTGGGTATATAGAAGAATAGGTTGCATTTCTTGGAAAGAGAAAAGAACATATTTGGAGGTATTGAAAAAGTTCGGGTGAAAAGATAATTAATTACCGAAATCAGGGTTAGACACTTACGTTATTTATTTATATAACAAGACATACTTCCTTGTTGAAGACCATACTGGAGGGTATGGCAGAAGGCAGTCGTTCAAGGGGCAGACAACGCTTTAAGTGGGTGGATAACATCAGCAGATGAACTGAGAAAAAGCCTCTCAGATTGCACAATTACGGCAAGAGATAGAGTACACTGGAGATCCATTGCATCCAACATTCGATGCGGAGATGGCACCTGAACTGAACTGACAAATACATACATACACACACACACACACACATACACACGCACGTACGCACGCACGAACGTACACACACACACACACACACACATACTTACATACATACATGTATCATCATCATCATCATCATCATCATGTAGAAAGTCCTTTTTAGAACGTCGCTTCCATCACAGTATGTCTGTAAAAAACTATTTTCCTGGTCAATACTCCAGCCTCCGCCAGTCATACCCAGAATTCCTGGACATCTTGTAAGATCGTCTTCTTGGTCTACCCCTGCCTCTTGCCTGACACCATATCTTCCATCACCGTTCTTTCAAGACCGTTGTGTCTCTCATGTGACCAAAGTATTTACATTTTCTGGCTATATATATATATATATATATATATATATACTCGTATATTCGAGGGAACGTCGAAAAGTGTTGCACTTTATGATGAAGGTGTCAGGACATTTACGTGGAAACTAATGTGACTATTATTCTTCACTATGAATTCATCCTGCAAGGTGATATTATCTTTGCTGCAAAGCAGTTTCAAGAGAAATGTCAAGAATAATGTTTCTCTCAATACGACGTTTGTGGACCTCACTATGGCCTTTAATGCTGTAAATCAAACGGTCTGTGGAGAGTTAAGGCCATGTTTGGGTGCCCGACAATTCGTTGCAATGGGGCAACAAATTCATGATGGCGGGCGTTCCCACGTTATTTATCAGGGAAACTACTCTGCCCCTTTTAGTGTTACTAACGGTGTGAAATAGTGATGTGTGCTGGCCCCGGCTCTTTGCAGTACGATGTTTTCTGCCATGCTGTGGAATGCCTAAAGCGATTACGACCTCAGAGTTGAGCTCCATTACCGCACTGACGGCGGGCTATTCAATCTGAGAAGGTTCACGGCCAAAACCAAAATCCACAAGGTAACGATACGTGATTTTCTTTATGAGGACGACCGGGCCTAAAACAAATACGGAAATTAACACGCAAGAATGTTTGGATCGGTTTGCCTCAGCTTGTGAAAACTTGGGCCTCACCATCTCTATCAGAATAACATAGGCTCCAGATATTGCCTATTCTAAGCCTTTTGTCAAGGTACACGGCAACTGTTTAAAAAATAACAAATTCACGTGCCTTAGATATTATCCCAAGTTATTCACATAGATGAGGTGGTGAATATAAGAATAGCTAGGGCAAGGGTGGCATTTGGTAGACTTCATACTAAGGTGTTGGATAGGCGAGGGGTCAGGACTCAAACATTTGGTAGACTTTATACTAAGGTGCGGGATAGGCGAGGGATCAGGACTCAAACATTTGGTAGACTTCATACTAAGGTGTGGGATAGGCGAGGGATCAGGACTCAAACATTTGGTAGACTTCATACTAAGGTGTGGGATAGGCGAGGGATCAGGACTCAAACATTTGGAAGACTTCATACTAAGGTGTGGTATAGGCGAGGGATCGGGACTCAAACATTTGGTAGACTTCATACTAAGGTGTGGGATAGGCGAGGGATCAGGACTCTAACAAAAATAAAGGTCTACGCTGCAATTGTTCTACCTACCTTTTTATAGGCATGTGAGACTTTGACCGTCCATAGTCGCCATGTCGGGAAATTAAACCACTTTCCCGTGCAGTGCCTGTGGAAACTACTGGGGATTAGATGGCAGGAGATGGTGCCAAATACAGATGTGTTAGCGCAATCATGCCTTACAACTATACACACCATGAGATGTGCAGTGCAGCTGAGATGCGCTGGCCATGTTGTACGCATGTCGGATCAACGTTCACCAAAATAGTTGCTTTATGGTGACCTGCAAAATGACAAGAGAGCAAGCGGTTTGTAGCGAAAAAGATACAAAAACGGATCCAGTGAATCATTGACCACGATGACTGGGAAAGAATCCCAACCAATAGTACAGACTGGCTCAGCACTATTGCGGGGGGGGGGGGGGGGGGCGGGTGTTCAAAGACATGAGGCACAAAGATTAGATGAGGCTATCCAGAGATGATCGTTCCGCAAGTCTCCTCTCCTCAACCCTTCTTCAACCTCAGTACAGGAGGAAAGTGACAGGGATAATTCAAGGCTAAGATTGGCTTATTTAACCATTTGTGAACTCATGCGAACAGTGTGAATGCTGACAAAGTGGTCCTCATCGATTTCGATGCGAACAACATACCCTGCAAGGGGATACACATCTCCCATCCATTCTTCACCTTTCTAATTATATACTGCTTCCTCCTGGCCCCGGAATCACGTTTTAAGTTCAGATACCAAGTCTTGGACGTTTGAAAAACGGCGTCCACAAACGCCGTGTTTTTGGACAGGACGAACTCAGTAGGTGCAAAGTTTGATACCCCAAAGTGTTTCTGACGTTCGACCTGATTAGTGAATTGACGGCGCGGTTCCAGGCCGAGACGGAGACGTTCTACATTCAGTGCATCAGGATGGTGAAGAATACATAGGAGAAGTGTATCGCCTTGCAGTGTGAATCCTAGAGAAGGACTGAAGTTCACACCAATCTTCCGGTAAGTCCCATGACGACTTCATACTCAAGTGCAAAACGTTTCAACCATCCGTTGTGTGTGTGTGTGTGTGTGTGTGTGTGTGTGTGTGTGTGTCTGTCTATGTGTGTGTGTCTATATATATATATATATATATATATACAGAACGGATGGTCGGAAAGTTTATATCTATATATATTTATTAACAGAGAAATGTTTGAGAACTCCACTTCCTCG
This sequence comes from Ariolimax columbianus, assembly GCA_036924085.1. Lineage (NCBI taxonomy): Eukaryota > Metazoa > Mollusca > Gastropoda > Stylommatophora > Arionidae > Ariolimax > Ariolimax columbianus. Next base: position 173,556,211 of record JAVGWX010000001.1, read on the forward strand.
TACGTGTTCAACATGACAATGACTACTCAAACCATGGCGTTTGATATGTCCACGCAAGACACCCTCTTGGCATCTCGTGACGCTGAATCATGGGACGACGCTACTTGGATTCTCACAAGTGCTTTCATTATTTTCACCATGCAGTCAGGTTGGTTTCTCGTCTCAATCCTGGTTTTCCTGACTTGGGAGGATAGAATAGCACGACTTTTTGTTGGTGCATGTGGTAACCGGCGTCTAAAGTGGGTGGTGCGTGGGAATAACAACCACGTCATGTGAAACCAATTACTAGAGAAACGACCACTGCATGAGCAGACAAAGTGGTGTCCAGGGGTTGACTCATTGTCTCCAGGCTTCTTGTTCGGGTTATCTGCCCAGGGTTTCAAATGTGTTGTATCGAAGTGACCATCACACTGGTGGGTCAGGATATTATTTGAGTGACTTTTACACTGGTGGGTCAGGTTATTATTAGAGTGACTTTTACACTGGTGGGTCAGGTTAGAATTAGAGTGACTTTTACACTGGTGGGTCAGGTTAGAATTAGAGTGACTTTTACACTGGTGGGTCAGGTTATTATTAGAGTGACTCCTACACTGGTGGCTCAGATTAGTATTATAGTGACTCCTACACTGGTGGGGCAGGTTAGTATTAGAGTGACTCCTACACTGGTGGGGCAGGTTAGTATTAGAGTGACTCCTACACTGGTGGGGCAGGTTAGTATTAGAGTGACTCCTACACTGGTGGCTCAGGTTAGTATTAGAGTGACTCCTACACTGGTGGGGCAGGTTAGTATTAGAGTGACTCCTACACTGGTGGGTCAGGTTAGTATTAGAGTGACTCCTACACTGGTGGCTCAGGTTAGTATTAGAGTGACTCCTACACTGGTGGGGCAGGTTAGTATTAGAGTGACTTTTACACTGGTGGGTCAGGTTAGTATTAGAGTGACTCCTACACTGGTGGGGCAGGTTAGTATTAGAGTGACTCCTACACTGGTGGGGCAGGTTAGTATTAGAGTGACTCCTACACTGGTGGCGCATGTTAGTATTAGAGTGACTCCTACACTGGTGGCTCAGGTTAGTATTAGAGTGACTCCTACACTGGTGGGGCAGGTTAGTATTAGAGTGACTCCTACACTGGTGGGTCAGGTTAGTATTAGAGTGACTCCTACACTGGTGGGTCAGGTTAGTATTAGAGTGACTCCTACACTGGTGGGGCAGGTTAGTATTAGAGTGACTTTTACACTGGTGGGTCAGGTTAGTATTAGAGTGACTCCTACACTGGTGGGGCAGGTTAGTATTAGAGTGACTCCTACACTGGTGGGGCAGGTTAGTATTAGAGTGACTTTTACACTGGTGGGTCAGGTTAGTATTAGAGTGACTCCTACACTGGTGGGGCAGGTTAGTATTAGAGTGACTCCTACACTGGTGGGGCAGGTTAGTATTAGAGTGACTCATTCAGAAATGAATGAAGTTCTCTTTTCCTGTTTTCATTTTTATTCCGTCCAATCTTCTTTTTTCTGTCGCTTCGTGTCTGGAGATATGCCCATTATTGGTTCCCAGTCGTCTATAAGCACCCAGAACATACCAACCAAAAGTAATTGAAGAGAAGTATATTCAAATCTATTAGGAGTTGACACGACCTAGTTGTAAGAAGGGAGGCAGGCCGCTTAGGTCCGTCGCGGCAACCGTTCATAAGCATGATGAGTGGTTGAGCCACAGACTACACACAATGAGGATGATGTCTTTTCGATTGTTTCTAACCAGGTGGTACGGGAAACATGACGGAGAGGATCGCTTCCCATCACAGATGTTCATAGCCTGCTTTAAAGGCTGGTGGGCGGGGATATCCTCACAAGGCCACAAGTTCAAATAGGTCCTACGGCGATCGTGAGTGAACTCTCGAGGTGTGTCTGTTGGCGAGCGTGAGTGAACTCTCGAGGTATGTCTGTCGGTGATCGTGAGTGAACTCTCGAGGTGCATCTGTCGGCTGACCCCATCGTTTGACACCTGGTTATACCAGTGTAAAAGTTCACATGTGTATGTGCGTGAGGAGGTCTTAGGTGCGCATCTGATCGCCCTGCAAAAGAGTACAGGTTTCAGATGGTGACAACACAGTGAAAACCTCGACTCGTTCCAGACTCGACCCAGCTAGACCGACTCCTCGAATGACATCCGGGTGGCTTCGTGCGTCAACGTTTTGCAGACTCGACCCAACTAGACCGACTCCTCCAATGACATACGGGTGGCTTCGTGCGTCAACATTTTGTAGACTCGACCCAGCTAGACCGACTCCTCGAATGACATTCTGGTGGCTTCGTGCGTCAACGCTTTGTAGACTCGACCCAGCTAGACCGACTCCTCGAATGACATCCGGGTGGCTTAGTTCGTCAACGTTTTGTTTACTGCTTAGGTAAACGAAACCATCTGACATGGCTGCCGTCGACAGAAGTTCCTGCTTTTGTGGGATTGCAGCCAAGGTTTGATATCTTGTTTTTTGCCTTTTGAGACGTGAAGGCCTGCTCTAGATGCGTCTTATATGTGATCCAGCGATTTTATAAATGCCTGTGGATTGGATTCTGGTACGAATACGTCTTCTGCAAAGTCTATGTCGATGACACCCAGCTGTTCTTTGCTGACTCCAGGGTTATACATCTTCAGCTGGCTGAGGATTTATTAATCTGCTGGAGGATGCATTAGGATTATGATAAGAAAATCAGTCCTTATAGTTTGAATTACACGATAAGCTGTTTACAAGTTGTTGTGTCTCATCCCTTGCTCTGCTTCCTTTGCTTCACTGCTGAAGTAAACTCTCGATAGTTTATTGAGGCAACGGTTTCTTCTTCTACTTCTTCGTTCATCCTCAGATCAAGGTTCCGGTTTCTCTTATAAAGAACACCGTTGTTTGTAAGGCTGTTTCATCTCCATACAGCTTTTGTCTTATATCTGTATCACGAGGCCAGTATTGTTCTCTCTTTTCCTGCGTGAGCGTGTAGCTTTGCAGAATGTGTTCCGCGGTCATGATATGCTCCCCACATGGGCACCTGTCATCTGTCCCAATCCTCATTTTGTTGTAAAGATGACCCTCGAGTCTGTTATGCCCAGTTCTCAGTCTGAAGATGATGACTTGCTCTTTAGTTGAGTTATAGTAGCTGTCTTATTTTCGGAAGTCGGGATGTTGATCAGCCCATTTTACCCTGAAGTTGGCTTTAATAATGGTCTTGGCCTCATTATATGTGATAATCAGGTCAGTTTGTGGGGATGCTTCTCCACTCTTTGCTAGTTTGTCTGCAGCTTCATTGGAGGCAACAGTTTAAGGTAATGAAGATCCTATTATGTCTTTGTTCATTCTACTTTTGATGTTTTTGTCTGTTCCCCTGTCTGATGTAACTGTGCCCCTGATGTATGTAAATGTGTAAAACGTAACATACTGTGTCATCAATGTGAGCATTACAATTTGTGGCAGGGTTCGGCTTGTTGGAAAGTGGCTCAGTCAGCGTGAAGAATGAGGTGAACATCATGGCCAAGAATGTCGCTGACGTCATATTTGGTGGCATCTCCTATTGGATGTTGGGATACGGTTTCAGTTTTGGAGATGGGCGTGGCACTAATGGTTTCTGCGGGATTGGCAAGTTCTTCATCGACCCGGATGATGACGTAATGGGCGAGGAGTTCTCCCGCTTCGTTTTCCAGAGCTCTTTTGCAACAACAGCCACCACCATCGTTTCAGGTTTGAGTCTCTTTATATCTGCGCGTCAACTGGCCAAATGCACCATTTATCTCATCAGTCCTATCCTAACGTGGTTTATTATTTGTGCTTATCTACTTCACTTAATGTCATGATGTTAGATTATTTGTTACAGTATGCTGACATGACCAGATACTCGGTTATGCTCTATTAATGAAGAAGTGATGCTACATCAGGAAGAAGTTATGCTACATCGTACATAAGTGATGCTCCATCAGGAAGAAATGATACTCCTCAAAAAGAAGTGATGCTACATTTGAAAGAAGTGATGCTACATCAGGAATAAATTATGCTCCATGAGGAAGAATTGATGCTCTATCAGCAAGAAGTGTTTCTCCATCAGCAAGAAGTGATGCTCATTCAGGAAGAATTGATGCTCTATCAGCAAGAAGTGTTTCTCCATCAGCAAGAATTGATGCTCTATCAGCAAGAAGTGTTTCTCCATCAGCAAGAAGTGATGCTCATTCAGGAAGAATTGATGCTCTATCAGCAAGAAGTGTTTCTCCATCAGCAAGAAGTGATGCTCATTCAGGAAGAATTGATGCTCTATCAGCAAGAAGTGTTTCTCCATCAGCAAGAATTGATGCTCTATCAGCAAGAAGTATTTCTCCATCAGCAAGGAGTGATGCTCATTCAGGAAGAATTGATGCTCTATCAGCAAGAAGTGTTTCTCCATCAGCAAGAATTGATGCTCTATCAGCAAGAAGTATTTCTCCATCAGCAAGGAGTGATGCTCATTCAGGAAGAATTGATGCTCTATCAGCAAGAAGTGTTTCTCCATCAGCAAGAATTGATGCTCTATCAGCAAGAAGTGTTTCTCCATCAGCAAGAAGTGATGCTCATTCAGGAAGAATTGATGCTGTGTCAGAAAGAAGTGATGCTCATTCAGGAAGAAATGATGCTCTATCTTGAAGAAATTAAACTACATCAGGAAGAAAGGATGCTCCATCTTGAAGAAAAGAAATTACATCAGGAAGAAATGATGCAACATCAGCAAGAATTTCGGTTTCTTTAGTTGACCATCACTTCCGCCGTCTGTTTTCTATGTAACTTGTTGATTCTTGTTTTATTTGTAACGTTTTGTTTCATTTTATTTGTTGATTTACTGGAAAGAGGTAGAGGGTTGCATTGATTAGAATTTATATAGCCCAATAAAAACATAAAACAACAATTCTAGGTCATGCATATTCCCTGTGGCAATGTACATATGCAAAACATGGAACAACCACACACACACTAAAGGAGAAAATGGAATCTGTTCAGCTAATATGCTACAGGAATGATCTTAGAATACCATGGACAGTGAAAATGAAAAAAACAGACGTACTAAAACAGCTGAGTTATACATCACAATTGAATGATAAACAGTAATACATCTAAGAAACTATAGAACTTTGGCCAAATCCAACGCTACAATAGTCTGGAGAAAATCGTATTGGAAGGTATGGTATCTGGATAACGAGGCAATGGCAGATCGATGAGAAGATGAACATCATTATCATCAGTCCGATAACCTAGGTCTTTGATACACCGTTATTGCAGTTTGTAGTACCAGCTTCCGCCATACAACAACGGTGCGTCTTGGGCCGCTACACACCTGACGGAGCCCATCTCTGTCCAGGTGGCAGTTCATTATAGTTGTGTCTAAATTTCATACAACAAAGCTAACACTGTCTTCAGCTACAGCTAAGGGCGCCAATTTCGTAAAGTTCAGTCGTGTGAACTAGACCGTGAAATATGACACCTGTTTAAGCATAGTGTTATTCCTATAAACGATGTCCATTACAGGATAATCGGACGGAAAAAAAACACATAAAACAAACGAATTAACCAGTCCAAATGGAAAACAACAATGTGTTTCCGTGAACACAAGTGTAAGTCGTCGACTAGTGGGAATTTCCGACAAATCCATGGTCTAGCGGCATCTATTATGAACTCAAACAGAAGAGCAATGTAGACCCGCAGCCAGTTATGGCGCCATCTTATGGACAAACGACATAAAAGTTCTTCTGAAGATGGGAGGGTGAGGGCGGGGGGGGGGGGGAGGTGAGGCGAAGACGGAGAAACTGAGAAACGACAACAGGTCGAGAGCCTTACATGGCGGCTAGGCTGAGAGCGGCATTCAGCCAACGGCATGCCCTACGATCATATGCTATCCTTTCCATTTTATTTTTATTTTTCATTGAGCATATCAATAATCAAGCAGGTGACGGATATCATGGCTAAAGGCAACACATTCAATATTATGGGTATTCCAGCAATGGTATATGGATGTGAGGTTTGGCGTCCGTGCAAATAAGACGCAGAGAAGCTCTGTCTTGATGAAGGAACTATGGGACGAAGAGTCTTAAATATCTCCTTCAAAAGACAGCATCCGTAATACCATCATTCTCGACCAAAGTTCCGGGATGTCGACTCTGTGTCAATGCGAAAGTACGGATGAACCGGCAAAATGGTTCGCATGACTGACGATAGATGGAAGAAGATGGTGTCTTTCTGGTGACCATACAACTACAACCGTCCGCTTGGCGAACGCCAACAAAATGGAGAGATTATCTGCACCGTCATGGTGTTGAATGGTGAAGGACATACCAGAATTGAAGCAGCTTTTGACTGCGTGGCATTAGACAACCATGAATACCAAGTATCAAGTAGCTTTTGGCTACATGACATTAGACAACCATAAATACCAGGATTCAAGTAGCTTTTGGCTACCTGGCATTAGACACCCATGAATGCCAGGATTCGAGTAGCTTTTGGCTACCTGACATTAGACAACCATAAATACCAGGATTCAAGTATGCAAGTAAGTAAGAGTGTGAGCGTTCCATATTAAAAGTGAAATCATTTCTTCCACTGGACATGTCCTAATTCTACCTGAACAACGAGGGTCTGGTGGTAGAGTGGTGAGAGTGTTTAGTCTCGTGCGGAAAGACCCATGTTTGGTTAAAAGTCTCGACATGCTCCATTTTTAAAAAAAAAATTGCGTTGGTCTTATTTCTCGATTCCACAAGGCGGTGTCACTGCAGTTTCTATTTTGCGCCTGTCGGCCCAGTGCATCCGACTTCTTCGGCATACATTTTATGTAAGGGGTTGCTTCCTCCTGCATTTTGTAAGGGTTTGCCTCCTCGCGGTAACGGCTGGTGCTGTAATGGGGATCGAACCCAGCACCTTTAGTTGTAAGCCGAGTCACTTAACCATTAACCCACCCCGCCCCCACATGTTCCATTATGTCCCCTGGATCTCGTAGTCGCCCCCTAGTCGTCTTGTCCTTGACTTGCCACTGGGATAGAGCGGCACGAGACGAGAGAGTGAGGATAAAAAGTAGCGCAGTTAATCCTTACTAAAAATAGCGCTAGCAAAATTAAGTATGTCATCATCGTCTACATTGGACGGCGGCTTTTGACTTTTGTTGTTGCCATTTGCTACCCGGCTTACAGTTAAGGAAAGAAGAGACACAACTAAGGTTTAATCTATAGATAACACATGTTCCAATCTACCTGGATAACTAGTTGGTACCTGACTTACACTTAGGTAGAGAAGAGGCATAACCCCAGTTTGGTTTATTCTCAACACGCTCTAGTCTATCCACGTGTCATAAGCTACCTGACTTATACATAGAGAGAGCAGAGTTGTGAGGACGGTAACAAGTTAAACCAACCAGATAACGCTGAGCCTTAGTCTAACGGAATCTCGAACACTCCATCCCCAACAGCAAGGCCAGTTGTGAGAGTACCTTGACCATTGATTTATGTACACAATGTATGTGCACGTAGATTAGGGTACATTATGAAACCTGAACTAGAGACACTTCCTTGGGAAAATTTCACTTATTGATCCCAGTATATGGATAGACTGAGTGGTCTGTCGTGGTCTTAACAGAGCCCATGTCGAAAGAGGTGACTAACTGTGTGACATGGCATAGTACAGGCCATGGTTAGGTGGTTTATTTTGGGCAGCATAGATGGCGCCTTACAGGCTGCGGGTCTACTTTACTCTAGTGTTTGAGTCTATTAAGACGGACTGGTACATCGGTTAACCACCCTCCACGGCACATGTCCCAACGCGGCGGAGTATTCCGCTGATCGAGCCTAGCCCGCTAAGCAGGAAATCCTCTTCTGGTCACATCCGGTTCTCACCAGAGCTGGGACCTGCGCAGGTGCATTTATCCCTGTAGCAGTACAGGTCCACTAAGACTCAAATATAAATAGACTGCCAGAGAAAGTTGTAGCTATATTATAGCGCAACGCATTTTTGTTCCTGCAGGTACAACGTGTGTATTCTGCAGTGAATAGAGCCCTTTCTGTCATTTGGACACGCAAACATTAGTTCAAATGGAAGAACAAAATGCGTTGCGCTATAATATAACTACAACTTTCTCTGGCAGCCTATTTATATTTGAGTCTTAATAAAGTTATTCTGAGTCCAGACAATGTAGAAAAGAATGTATAGGCACATCACAGAGAAACAATCCTCGTTTATTAGAACTTGTGATTAGAAAGGAAGAGACGGAGCTCAAGGTGACAACAAAGACAATTTGAGGGCAAATAGAAAGAGGACGACAAAGAGTGAACTTATTAAAAGGGTTGAAAGCTAGTATGGAAGGAACAGAGCCATAAACAAAACTGATGAACATCAAAGGGGGTCAATTGTTATAGACATACATACATGTATACACTAGCATCCACATCAGGTAGAGAATGAGATCAGCTTTAATAGCGTAGACGAACCGAATACAATTATAGAATAAGGTCATCTATCGTTTCAGTTAATGGACGTTTCACGTGGTTAACGACTGTAAATCTAATCTCTAGCTCGTAAATAAGGACAATTTGTATGTGAACGGACCGGTAGCCGAGCAATATAACTTACAGATCAAAGAGTGTATTCAGTAGGTAGACTATGACACTCAAACCAGAGGTTCAGCTAGGTCAAATAAAAAACACTCACTACTACATACCACTGAAATCACAGTGAAATCGCATTTGTCTCAAAAACAAACAAGAAGTGAAGACAAATAGAACCTTCTAGTTCATTCACTTTACAGCGGCTCTTTCAATACAAAATGTTTGATTTGATTTTCTTACTTAGGAAAAGCGATTATTACAATTTAAACTTGTTATTTTATAATTGATATGCGCCATTTTTCTATGACTTCAGTGTCAAAGTACGCAGTGAACATAACTCACGTTCTAATCCTCAGCTTTTCACAATATCTTTTACTGGCGTCTTTCTAAGTACAACTTTCTCTTTGTCATTCTGTCTTTCTCTCTCTCTCTCTCTCTCACTCTGTTTCTCTCTGTCTGTTTGTCTGTCTCTCTCCTTTTTATTTATTTCACAGTCTGCCTCACATTCTTTAACTCATTTTTGGCAAATTCTATCTATCTATCTATCTATATATATATCTATCTATCTATCTACCTATCTATCTTTCTATCTTAATATCTATCTATCTATCTATCTATTTATAAATCAATATTATGTGTATATCAATGTATCTATCTACCTACATATCTATGTATATATATTTTATATATATATATATATATATATATATATATATATATATATATATATATATTTATATATATATATATATATATATATATATATCTTAATATCTATAATATCTAGATATCTACCCATCTATCTATTTATCGACATGTCTATTTATCAATATGTTTGTCTCTCAGTAAGTTTATCTATCTATTTAGCCATTAGTCTATATGTTCGTCTTTCACTCTCTCTTCTATCACCTCATGAATTGAGGAATCTATTGCAATGTTTGTCTATTGTGTACGTGGTATATTGTAGGAGCTCTTGCAGAGAGGACCAAATACCTAGCCTACATCATTTTCTCATTCTTCAATACATTTGTGTTCTGCTTCCCGGCCCACTGGGTATGGTCTAAGCATGGATGGCTCAACAAACTGGGCGTGGTCGATGTGGCTGGAGATGGACCCGTGCATATTGTAGGCGGAACCACGTCTCTGGTTGCTACCCTCATGATCAAGCCCAGGGCAAAGAGGTTTACTCCAGAAGACGACCATCAGATGGGATCACCAACCGGTGCCTTGCTAGGTCTGTTTATTCTATGGTAAGGTTTTATTAAATGAACGTTATTCGTGATTGTTCAAATAAAAGTGTTCAAAAACATCGCCATTATCAAGTGGAATGACTCTGGCGAGATATTCCTACCACAACCAGCTAGACGTGGATCGTCTTAATCATTGATGCTGTTGATGTTTTTGTTGATGTTGTTGCTGCCGTTGTTGTTGTTTGAAACTACTCCTGCTGAGTTAACTCTTTGGCGACCTTTCTTTGATAGCGAGTTACGGTGGCTCTTCTTACATCCCGAGGTGTTCTAGAGAAGATCGTCCTCCTGGCTGTAGTGTCATGCGAGGCTGCAAAGTTTTTTTTTGTGTTTACCTGAAATTTATAATTGTTAAGTATTCCAATTTATGTTGCCCTTCGTCTTTATGATGACTTTATGGTTCGTAACGTCGAACGTTTTTTTGTGCCCACGTCAAACTGATTCATTGATTTTAAATTTCGCCGGGGTGGCCTTAACTGGGAGGAAAAGTAGCTCATCTCATAATAAAAGGACGAAAGCTCGAATTAATGGGGTGTTAGAATCCAGCAAGATCTACGCTTCCCCTGGTGTCAATGAAAAAAAAACATGAAAAAAACTAGTAAAAGTTGATTAAGGTCGAGCTTAATCAAAATTTTAAAATGGGTATGGTCAGATACCGCACCGAGACGAGAACACAAACAAGACCTACGTTACGACCAATAGGCCTTCATCAGGGACAACAACACTGAACTAACAAATCAACATATAAGAAAAAAAGGATCAACTCATCTGTTTCAGGTAGGAGACGCTTTCTGTCTAAGCGACCGGTTGTGCCAAGTACTCGATTAAAACTGACAAAAAGTGGCGGAATATGCCTGATCAGCCAAGCGTGGCCAAATAGTGGTCCAGATAGGAGAACAATGAGAAGGCAATATAAGCCGGGAGGGCGTGATATTGATATAAGAGAGGGGGGAAGAGAACTGATGGAAGAATGGGGGAGGGGGGGGGAAGGAAGACAAATAGATGGGGGCCAGTGTGAGGGGTTAAGAAAAAGTATGGAAGATATTAATACCATGTGGTTGGAGACAGCCCATACTCGAGATAAGTCTGTTCTCAAGGGAGAATCGATGACGATCGTCAGAGAAGCACGAAACTAGACCAGTGACACTGACGTCAGCCATACCCCGGTGCTCAGGACCATTGAAGTGGCTGGCAATTGGGGAACCAGTGCGGTTGCGGATGTCGTTGAGGTGTTGGCGGAAACGCTCCCGTAGTTCCATACCAGTTTCCCCAATGTAAGTCATACCACACTGGCAGCAGATGATGGAATAGATGAGGTTACGAGATTTGCATGTGAACCCCTCTTTGATGAAGAATTCAGCCTTAGGGAAGGTAATGGAGCGAGAAAGGATGACATGAGGGCAGGTAACACAGCCACGTGAATTTTTGCACGGCCTGGTGCCTGGGAGGCTATGAGGGCTGGTGTGTAGGCGACTACTGACCAGCAAGTCCCTCAGGTTCCTGTCACGTTTGTAGGCGACAAGGGGAGGATCGGGAAAAACTTTGCGAGTGGCAGGATCAGAGTGAAGGATAGGGAGATGGCGGAATAGGATATCCCGGACAGAGACGCTGTGAGGGTGATAGGTGAAGACGAGTTTCACACGGTCAGAGGGAGGACGGCGGGTGGGAGTGAGGGAGTCTTGGCGCAAGATAAGAAGAACCCGCTGAAGGGCAGAGGAGAGAGTGGTCTCAGGGTAGAGTCGCTTGCGGAAGAAGTCAAGCATCTCGTGGGCCCTGAGAAGGAAGTCGTCTTCATCCTGACATAGGCGTCGGAGGCGGAGGAGTTGGGAGAAAGGAAGCGAATCGCGGCAGGATAGGGGATGGGAGGAAGTGTAGAGGAGGTAGTTGTGGGCGTCAGTGGGTTTGTAGTAGACAGTGGTGGAGAGGCCTGAAGGGCAGATAGAGACAGTGATGTCCAGAAAGTGGACAGACGTGAGGGAAATGTCAGACGTGAACTTGATCGAGGGATGGAAGTCGTTGACAAAGTCGATAAAGTTGAGGAGATCCTTCTCCGACATGTCAGTAATACCAATCCCATCGTCGTTGTATCGATAATACATCAAAGGAAAGGGGCCCTGGAATTGAAGCCACATCAAGTGTTCCAGGTGACCCATGAACAGGCATGCGTAGCTGGGGCCCATTCTGGTGCCCATAGCCACACCGCTGATCTGGTCGAAGAACTGGCCATTGAACTCAAAGGAATTTATAGTAAGAACGAGTTCTGCTAGACGGACGATGGCAGACGTGGAGATGGATGGGTTAACAAGACAGGCTTCTAGTTTTCTCGGAGATGGACCATAAACTCGGCTGTCCCATAAACAGATTTGCCACGTCGCCGAAATCTGAACACTTGAAAATTGAGAACAGCAGTCGTTGTCTGGTCAACAATTCTAAAGATAACGAAATGTTTACCCTATCGTGGCCTGTAGGAAAATTAAATTGAGACAGCCCAATTTCGAACGTTGTCCGAGTATGCCCCAAGTGTGGTAGAGTATATTTCGCTCGGATCGGACTGTACAGCCATATGCGGTCACTCGTGAATACACACATCAGGCGCCCTCACCATCTTGGCTTGCGGATGGACAATTATTTTTATTATTAAATACAGCGGCCTCTGCAATGGTAGAACAGGTATGATTAAGTGAGCCAACTGATTGTTAGTTCCACAGCAGCTCCGTTATTTTATTTGCACACAAAGAGAAGAAAAAAAACAACCTCGAATTAAAGGAGGAACTGTTAGCATTAGTGGTAACAAGTAAAGTACTGAAAATCGAACGTAGGTCAGCATGAATGCCAAGGAACGTCCTCTCCACTCTCTACACCCTCTCCATTCTCTTCACCCTCTCCACTATCTGACCCTCTCTACCCTCTCCACCTTCTCCACATATCCCCTCCACCTTTTTTTGTTCACGGACATGACACTTTCCAAAATGTGAAAAGCACCCTATATGACGACTCTTGTTAACCAGTGTCATAAATTGAGTTCAGTGCAACGTAAATCCAATCCTGTTGTATAACAATGGATGGTGAATATTGATTAAAATAAAGTTGCCTCGCAGCTATAACAATACGCAGTCGACAAAAAATATATACAGGTAATGCTCCAATGATCTCCCCAGGAGAAACCAAAACCCAAGGTCTTCGCCGGGAACAAAGAACGAATAAAATCAACTAACAAATCATAACAACAAATCATAACAACAAATCAACTAACATATCATAACAACAAATCAACTAACAAATCATAACAACAAATCAAAGCAATACCAGGATCTCCCAGCACAGTGTGAGACACAATATGTCAGTTATGGAAACGAGTCGGTAAATCAAGAAATTGTCAACATGATTGCACATAGACAAAAACAGCGAATAACATGAACAAATCATACAAAAAACAGCACCAAAAAAAATAATAATTGTCAAGAAATACACATTCGCCAAGGTATAAAGGTTAAAAAAAACATATATATATATATATATATATATATATATATAAATATGTGTGTGTTTATGTATGTATATGTGTGTATGTATCTGTGTTTTCAACCTTTGATCTTTATTAACGCTGAAGCTTGGATCTATCTCTACATATCTCATAATAAACGATAAAAACCAGACACGCTGGCCTGGCTCTACAAGGACAAGAGACAGACAGAGAACTTAGTAGCTATATAGCGATATGGAAACAAAAAAGTTGTTCAGATAGAACTGAAACAAGTACCGTGTAATGACAATGAAATCAACCCTTATCCTGACCGACTGCCAGGCGATCAAGATGATGAACACAGTTGATATAACAAAGAAGACTCAATGGTACTGAGTAGTACAAGCATGTTTTCAAACAAACAAAACTGACAAATGAAACAGAAGAAGATACAAGCAATATATTCATCACTAGCAAACACATAAATACGATTTGAGCCATAAAAGTATGCTAACCATAATCCTTACATGATTCATCGATACTTCACGATTGGCTGCAACAAGACAGACAAATCAAGACAAATCGAATTCACAAAGTGGAAAAACTAGGTTGGGAATCTCAATCTAGGGACAGGATGCTGGGATGTTTTCCGCTAAAATCGGTCAGTTCTACAAATAAAATGAGAAGTCGTACGTTGATATCAGTGATCGATGTAAACGGTCTAGCACGTTCAAGATTGAGAAGTCGTACGTTGATATCAGTGATCGATATAAACGGACTAGCACGTTCAAGATTGAGAAGTCGTACGTTGATTATCAGTGATCGATGTAAACGGACTAGCACGTTCAAGATTGAGAAGTCGTACGTTGATATCAGTAATCGATATAAACGGACTAGCACGTTCAAGATTGAGAAGTCGTATGTTGATATCAGTGATCGATATAAACGGACTAGCACGTTCAAGATTGAGAAGTCGTACGTTGATATCAGTGATTGATGTAAACGGACTAGCACGTTCAAGATTGAGAAGTCGTACGTTGATATCAGTGATCGATATAAACGGACTAGCACGTTAAAGATTGAGAAGTCGTACGTTGATATCAGTGATCGATATAAACGGACTAGCACGTTCAAGATTTAACATAGTCAATCAGGAGTTAAGTTTTTCTCTAGATCAATGACGTCACAGGATGTGGCCCCTTTGGTCACCCCATGATTGTGTGATTGTCTGAGACAGTCTTGGTGGGGTTAGACACGTCTAGTTGAACAATATTCAGCAGTCCTGGTGGCTATATTAGGTTTAAATGGGTTTAAACTAAATGTTTGCCATACGGCTCACATGGGCAGACATTATTGCCTGTACTGTCGTACGACTATATTTCCACTGCTGGACTAGTCCAGGGGTCTTTTAGGCTGATGACTATAGGCCGCTTCGTCACTGCTGTCGCCATGTCGTGTGTTGGCTATGTTTGTTTATTTCACCCCCAACAGAAAAGCAACATATGCCTTACAGAGGATTCGGCTGCTTTTATTGTCGGCAGGCAGACATCGAAACCATTCGGCCAATCGTTTGCCTGTCCAGACGTTATGTTAGCTAAAATGGGTAGCAATAAATCTCTGACCCACTTGACTCGGCAACAATGTCGCGTGAGTGCACTTATTTTTATCAATCCAGGTCACCATGAAATATAACTGCCAACAAATTTCATACTAGAAGCTCACGCGTTGTATCTCCTAGACTAGGCAATACTGTTCCAGAAGAGCAGTTTTGGTAAGCAAATAGCAGCTTTGCTGTTTCCTACCAACCACATCGTAAAATGGGAGCTGCTGAGCTTAAAGTTTGTAAAAGATTTGTGATAGAACCCATCACCATGTTCAGTCGGTAAAGTTATGTGGCGGCAAAACATGGAGACCTTATGTGGCGGTAAAACATGGAGACCTTATGTGGTGGTAAAACATGGAGACCTTATGTGGTGGTAGAACTTGGAGACCTTATGTGGCAGTAAAACTTGGAGGCCTTATGTGGCGGTAAAACTTGGAGACTTTATGTGGCGGTAAAACTTTGAGACCTTATGGGGCGGTAAAACTTGGAGACCTTATGTGGCGGTAAAACTTGGAGACCTTATGTGGCAGTAAAACTTGGAGGCCTTATGTGGCGGTAAAACTTGGAGACCTTATGTGGCGGTAAAACTTGGAGACCTTATGTGGCGGTAAAACTTGGAGACCTTATGTGGCGGTTAAACTTGGAGACCTTATGTGGCGGTAAAACTTGGAGACCTTATGTGGCGGTAAAACTTGGAGACCTTATGTGGCGGTAAAACTTGGAGACCTTATGTCACGGTAAAACTTGGAGACCTTATGTGGCGGTAAAACTTGGTATGTCGCGGTAAAACTTGGAGACCTTATGTGGCGGTAAAACTTGGAGACCTTATGTGGCGGAAAAACTTGGAGACCTTTATAGTGCCTTTAAATATCACGTCTTTTCAATCATTGTCAATTATCTGAAGTGTCTTGTTTGGACACTGGCAAAGGTGGGCTCTAGGAAAAATTATAATGTCACAGCAGTCTGGCGAACGAGGTTGCGATCGACACCGTAATCTCCATATAGGTGAACTTACTCCCAGTCCGCCTTCTCAAGTACCCCCCTTGGTGTAAGAAGAGCCATTGCAATCTATCACAGAAACGCCGTTATGAATTAAATCTACTAAGAGCGAAGCTGCGGCAAACCGAGTAAAACAATAATAAATGCTAATGTTTTCTGTGTTTCTGAGAAGGTGTGCCCTTTGTGTTTCTGAGAAGGTGTGCCCTTTGTGTTTCTGAGAAGTGTGCTCTTTGTGTTTCTGAGAAATGGTATTCTTTGTGTTTCTGAGAAGGACCGATCTTCGTGTTTCTTAGAAGGAGCGCTCTTTATGTTTCTGAGAATAAGCACTCTTTGTGTTTCTGAGAATAAGCACTCTTTGTGTTTCTGAGAACCAGTGCTGTTTGTGTTTTTCAGAAGGAGAGTTTTTTGTGTTTCTGAAGGGTATTACTCTTTCCGTTTCTGAGGAAAAGCGGTCTATGTGTTTCTCAGAAGGAGCACTATTTGTGTTTCTGAGAAGGAGTGCTGATTGTGTTTTAGAGAAAGACCTCTCTTTGTGTTACTGAGAAGGAGTGATCTTTGTGAGAAGTAGTGCTCTTTGTATTTCTGAGACGGAGTGTTGTTTGTGTTTCTGAGAAGGATCGCTATTTGTGTTTCTGAGTAGGAGTGTTTTAATATTTATGAGAAGGAGTGCTCTTTGTGTTTTTGAGAAGGAGTGCTATTTTTTGTTTCTGAGAAGTAGTGCTCTTTGTTAGAAGAAGTGCTCTTTGTGGGAAGTAGTGCTCTTTCTGTGAAGTAGTGCTCTTTGTGTGGAGTAGTGCTCTTTGTGTGAAGTAGTGCTCTGTCTGTGAAGTAGTGCTCTTTGTGCGAAGTAATGCCTTTTGTATTTCTGAGAAATAGTGCTCTTTGTGTTTCTGAGAAATAGTGCTCTTTGTGTTTCTGAGAAAAAGTGCTCTTGTCATTATTCGTCCTTTAGCAGCGCTCTTTTCATTTTCATTTCCTGGTATCATCGTTGTCATGAATGGATTTCTTGGTCTCTTACTGGGGAGGAGAGAATAAGACCACTACACCTCCATGCTAGTCGTAAAAAGGGACTAAAGAGAGTTGTGTATGGGGCTAGCCATCTCATCGTGTAAAATAAATTTCTGCAGCAACCACTACTGCGTTTTGGTGCAGGCTTCCTTGTAGAGTTCAACTGCAGTGGTGGCGTTTTACTCTGGATAAAAAAAAGCAGAGAGAAACACACAAACATACACACAAAAACATACGCACACACATATACACATACAGACACACACGCGCACATATATATATATCTTTACAATATCACAAAGCTTGAAGTCTGAAGCTCCAGTAAACATGGGGATAAGATTGGGAGGAGCTGAACTGTAAGTTAAAGTTAAATGTGTTTTTTTTAAATGTAAGAAAATATCTGATAACAAATTGATGTAATTATATCTTGAATATTATGGTATTATTATTATGGTATTATTGTTGACTATTTCAGGTGGGGGTGGCTGGCGTTCAACTGTGGAAGTACTTACGGAATCTCGGGAGGAAAGTGGAAAATGGCTGCTAGGTAAGTCAGTGACTATCTCGGAATGTCTGAGACGGAATGCGGGAAGGGTTTCCAGGTAACATTATCTGCGACAGACAACAGACACACCAGACAACAGACACACCAGACAACAAACACACCAGACAACATACACACGAGACAACGTACACACCAGACAACATACACACCAGACAACACACATACCAGACAAAAAACATACCAGACAACAGACACACCAGACAACGTACACACCAGACAACGTACACACCAGATAACATACACACCAGACAACATACACACCAGACAACAGACACACCAGGCAACAGACACACCAGACAACAGACACACCAGACAACATTCACACCAGACAACGTACGCACCAGACAACATACACACCAGACAACATACACACCAGGCAATATACACACACGATAACATACACATCAGACAACATACACATAAAATAATATACATACCAAGCAACATAAACAGTTGAGTGCCTAAAAGAAGATGAAGTGACAGATAATCTGTGACTCCGACTGAGCTCAAAGAAAAAGAGGGCATTTAAGGAGTCATCTAAGATTGCTATTATTAAACATTGTATCAACCAGTAGACAGAAAATAGTGTACAGCTATCTACAATTCTCATCTCATTTGAGGTGCCCAAACCCAACACAAGGCTGACGTTTTCTTTATTTTGTTTGTTCGCAGAGCAGCGGCGACAACTCTCATGTCATCATCAGCAGGAGGAGTTGTTGGCTTCGCTTTCAGGTAGCCTAGTTCAAGTACACGGTTGAGAACATGATTTGCTTTTGTCAAACACTGCTAACACTCTCATCAACATCGCAAAAATCATTTTTCTCTTTACTTTAGTCCTGTTCCTGCCTACTTTTGCTCGATTCCCGTAATGTCAATCATCGAGTTTTACTTTACTGGAATCAGTAATGTCAATCATCGAGTTTTACTTTGCTGGAATCAGTAATGTCAATCATCGAGTTTTACTTTGCTGGAATCAGTAATGTCAATCATCGAGTTTTACTTGTGACGGTGTTGTTGTCAGATAGGTGAGAAACGGTCCGTATCAAACATGGGAGTCATAACTTACGATTTGGCCAGTAAAAGGCTAACGACATCTGATAGAGAGTTTAGAGGTCACGCAGGTCGTGCATTCCTTGACAAACCTGGTCTGGATTTGTCTCTGTCCGATAACCCGGACAGGGAAGGAGAAATGTTTTACTGTAGTAAGTTTGAGATGAATAGTTCTATAGATTTAACACGAGTGTTCAAAATGGTGGTGGACAGTCATTCTGAGAGTAGTATGGAGGAGGTTTTGGACCGCCAGTAGAGTCTAATTGTCATAGAATGAAGTATTGGGGGTGGAGGGCCACCCTTGCAATAGAGACATAGTATTTTAGTTAGACGCGATTTGATGGCAAGCTGTTGCATTGAGGTTGAAAGGGTGAGATATTCAAGAAGTTAATTAGGCTACAGGAAGGGAAAACTTGATAAATTTACAGGTGGTGCAGGTGTAATAGCAACAGGAGCTACGGGCTGGTCAACGGGGAGAGACAGAAGTACCTTGTGACCGACAGTCGTGCTGGATAGGATGGAGCACAAGGGTCTATAAGGGCCAAAGCATAAAGTAGGACAGGCCCAACTGGCTGGGAGATTCATGCACTATATTTCTAGGGTATTTGCACTGTTGCTAAATGGAATGAATAGCGAACCTTCCCCGGCCACTGGAAGTCAGAACGATACTGCAAATTTCCCAGACTCTGGAGCTGAAGTCTGCTGAAAGGAGCATTAAGCTGAAGTCTACAAAACTCAGCAGTGAGAGAATCGTTGGCTATTTGTTTGTAGGTTTCACACATTTAGTTCTTGAGTGTGCTGGAAGGAATAACACGAAGAGTCGGTAACCTCAGCAGTAAGAGAATCGTTGGCTATTTGTTTGTAGGTTTCACACATTTAGTTCTTGAGTGTGCTGGAAGGAATAACACGAAGAGTCGGTAACCTCAGCAGTGAGAGAATCGTTGGCTATTTGTTTGTAGGTTTCACACATTTAGTTCTTGAGTGTGCTGGAAGGAACAACACGCAGAGTCGGTAAACTCAGCAGTGAGTTGTACCATAGACTTCCTAGGTACTACACCTACAAAGTTCGTGTGAGAAATCTTTAGTTCCGCAGCAGGGACCAGAGTTTAGCGACGCTGCAGATTGTCGGAGACCAGCCACATCGCCAGATGATGAAGAACACTACAAGACCACACGATAGATTATCAATTTTTTTTAAACTAGTTGTATATTGTTAGTTGATGGTAGAAGACAGAACTGGGCTAGTTTCAGAGATTCCACCGAGTGCATGCTGAAAAGTCTCTGCCTAGTTAGATAAGTCATATAAAGAATAGTGTAATGATAATACTATGTAATAAACGAATGACCTTGTGTTTTGTTATATTCAAATCAGTGTTAGTGTTCTATATGTTGATATTGTGTGAAAATGATAATTGAGTTGGAAAAGAGATATGGTCATTCCCTATACGACAGAGTAAGTTGAATGGTGTAAGAAACGTGAATCTGCTAGATAAGAATAAGAGAGGCCTGTTTACATCAAAGTTTTATTTTGTTCCTGCCACCAGTATATGTTACAAATGTTCCTGGTACCAGTAGTGACAATCATCTGACTTTTCTTGTATTAGTAGTGACAATCATCTGACTTTTCTTGTATCAGTAGTGACAATCATCTAGTTTTACTTTACTAGTATCCGTAATGACAATCATCTAGTTTTACTTTCCCGGTATCAGTAATGACAATCATCTAGTTTTACTTTCCTGGTATCAGTACTGACAATCATCTAGTTTTACTTTCCCGGTATCAGTAATGACAATCATCTAGTTTTACTTTCCCGGTATCAGTAATGACAATCATCTAGTATTACTTTCCTGATATCAGTAATGACAATCATCTAGTTTTACTTTCCCGGTATCAGTAATGACAATCATCTAGTTTTACTTTCCTGGTATCAGTACTGACAATCATCTAGTTTTACTTTCCCGGTATCAGTAATGACAATCATCTAGTTTTACTTTCCTGGTATCAGTACTGACAATCATCTAGTTTTACTTTCCCGGTATCAGTAATGACAATCATCTAGTTTTACTTTGCTGGTATCAGTAATGACTATTATCTAGTTTTACATTTCTTGTATCAGTAATGACAATCATCTAGTTTTACGTTGCTGGTATCAGTAATGACAATCATCAAGTTTTACTTCGTTGGTATCAGTAATGACAATCATCTAGTTTGAAGGTGTTTGTGCCAGTAATGACAATTTTTATGTAATAACACGTATATTAACATCTCATAGTTGTTATATTACTAATGTGTGTGTTGTTGTTATGTTTCCCGCAACGTGGTGTGACAGCTACATTGTGAACAAGAAGAAGTTCTTGATCCCACAAATCATCAATGGAGTTCTGGGCGGTCTGGTCTCAATCACAGGTAACCTGCCCATTCTATGATATTATATTTTATTTTATTTATTTATTTTTGATCTTCCTCCATTTGCATTATGTTTCTCTTACCTCTCTCGTCAAGTGCTTGAGATTCTTCTACATATTGTCTTTCTTTCAGTGAGTTATTGTAAAAGTAAATATATGAAGTTCTGCAGACGTCCAATAAAAAGCTTAGGACCACTGGTCGCCTTCCAAGCTTTTCGACAAGAGTCCAAACAAGGCTAGCAAACTCATGATGTCAAACAAATTCCCAGAAATGCTTGGATATAGGCTACCTGTAAGGGGATGAGATGCAGTAGTGATCCCGTGTTTCATAATGGAGACGAGATCAGAATCCTGATCAAAGGTTAGATAGCTTCCCCCAGGCCTTGACATCTTTTGGCCTCACAATAAGCCTGAACAAAACAAATGTTCTAGGACATAATGTAGATACCTCCACAACTATGACCCTTGACAACTATGAACTGCCTGCTGTGGACCAGTTTCCGTACCTGGAGTCTCTCATCGATGATAAGTTCTCCCTAGATCCTGATATAAGCGTTCCCATTGTCAAAGCTAACGCCATATGTTTTTCGTCCTACATCGTGTGTCTGGGAAATGGTCAAACTTACAGCCAAGACCAAGACCATGGTCTACAATGCCTGTGTCATCAGTGGGGTCCTATATGGTAGCGAAAGGTAGGCGACCAAAACAAAAAGGGAGCAAAGGTTCAACACCTTTCACCCACGTCGCCTGAGATCCATCCTTGGCGTCTCATGGGGAGACAGTGACACACGCAGAGATGCATTCTGACAGTGGCCTTTCAAGTAACTACACTCTCGTTAGGCAACGCATATTGCTTTGGTTTTGTCATGTTCGTCGCATGGAAGACGGTCACTTCTCCAAAGATGTTCTATATGGGCAGGTGGCGTGTGGTAAAAGAACAGCCGTCCACAGACGAGGTTCACAGACGTCTATAAGAGGTACATGATGGCATTAGCTATGGTTCTGACATCTAGGCAAGACATAACTGGTGACTGATCCAAATAAAGATGCTACATGAATGATCACCTCTAGCTGTACGAGAATAGGTTGTGGGACACACAGAAGTGAAAAGATAGCGTCGCAAGAAAAAGGAAAGCAAACAAAAACTGGGTAGAATTATTACTCCAAATTCGCATCATCAACCTAGTAAGTCATGACTGAAAGAGGTTACTATATGTGAACGCCTCTTACTGTCCAGTTCAGCTCAAATAAACGCTCTGGTGCACTGCTAACCCCCCCCCCCTCACACCCCCCTCACACCCCCCTCCCCCTCTCACACCCCCCACCCCCACCCCACATCACACCCCTGAACCTTGCCGACTAATCATTCAAGACTCCAAATCTCTAATACAAAGAGTATTAGTATTATTTGTTACTCGTGTTTCACATATATAAATATAGTTATCTGTGTGTCAAATGATGTATTGTCCAGAACAACATAAAGTTGTAAGTATTCGTAGGTGATTATAATATGCAAGCTTGTGTGGAGTGGACGTCCATACTACCTGGGAGGGAGGAGGTGTCAATCAAAAGTGGATTAAGGTGGACAAAACACTGCCAGAATATTGTGAACATCTGTTATGGATGGCTGCTCATATTGTTGACCAGGATTATCGGCCACAGATCTGTACATTATTTTTGTGAATGTTACAGCCACGTGTGCCGTCACAGGAATCTGGGAGTCACTGGTCATAGGCTGTGTTGGCGGGACGCTGGTGATGTTTAGTGATGCCTTGCTGGTCAAGCTGCACATTGACGACCCTGTGAGTGCCATCCCTATACATGGGGTCGGCGGAACCTGGGGACTCATAGCTGCCGGGCTGTTTACTCACAAGGATACTATCACACAGCGGTTCTCGCAACGACATGGCCTTGTCAAGGTAATTCAATTGGTAGACGGTAGTTGCCTTGGAAACGTTCAAGTTTTCTCCGACAGCCTCTTTAATAAGTTCAGTAATCGTATCGAATTCTCAATCCTTGGTTCAGATGGCGTAGATGTGATCACTTTTACTTGAGGAGGGGCAAGTGGTCGAATCAAGTTGCAATCTTCGGGGGCTTGTGTCCGTTCAATGTCAAGGCCAGGCTTGGTACTCGAAGCCTTGTCTTGTCCCTTTTTCATTAAATCTGTGATATAGGACCACAACTACAGTTTGCCTTCTTTAGGAAGCCTGCGGAAAAGTACTTCGTGTGCATTTGTAGTGCTGGTTTCTATAGCAATTTCTTATATATGATGAACTTGCTAGCTCTACGCACAATTCTGTTTAGTTCCCGTCTACGAAACGAGTGTGTGGGAAGTGAACCTATTCTTTCTTCCCAATTAGGGTCTTACTATCCAGCTCAGGAAGGCACTCTTAGTGGGGCTCTGATAATGAAAGCGATAGCACGCGTAGATTTATCAATGCTAAGATCCAGCTGAGGAAGGCTCTCATAGTGGGTTATGTAAATGAAAAGGGCGACACGATGAGATCTATCAATGAAAGGGGTGACACGATGAGTTCTATCAATTAAGGGGTGACACGATGAGATATATCAATGAAAGGAGTGACACGATGAGATCTATCAATGCCAAGATTAAGTTAGGGAAGGCTCTCATAGCAGGGTTATGCCAATGAAAGGGGTGACACGATGAGATCTATCAATGAAAGGGGTGACACGATGAGTTATATCAATGAAAGGGGTGACACGATGGGATCTATCAATGAAAGGGGTGACACGATGAGATCTATCAATAAAAGGGGTGACACGATGAGTTATATCAATGAAAGGGGTGACACGATGAGATCTATCAATGAAAGGGGTGACACGATGAGATCTATCAATGAAAGGGGTGACACGATGAGATCTATCAATGAAAGGGGTGACACGATGAGTTATATCAATGAAGGGGGTGACACGATGAGATCTATCAATGAAAGGGGTGACACGATGAGATATATCAATGAAAGGAGTGACACGATGAGATCTATCAATGTAAGGGGTGAGACGATGCGATCTATCAATGCCAAGATTAAGTTAGGGAAGGCTCTCATAGCAGGGTTATGCCAATGAAAGGGGTTACACGATGAGACCTATCAATGAAAGAGGTGACATGATGAGATCTATCAATGAAAGGGGTGACACGATGAGATCTATCAATGACCGCCTCTAAGGGGACTGTCAGTCCACGACATGCAGAATGTTATCATCAAAAGTGCCAAGCAGGAACATTTGAAACGATAAAACATATGTATGTACAACCAGGTAACTACTTGATACATCTGTATCGCCTCTATTTGTCATAGGTTGACGGTTGAATAAACACCTATTAGTCTTCCGGGAATGCAGTGACAACGATCCTTAGCACAAAAGAACTGCACAAGTACTTGTATTACGATAATAACATATTCTTCTTCCATCAAGAGACTAGTTTAGGGATTCTGCCAAAAGATTGTCATGTTCCCCTCCTCCTTCCCCCCCCCCTCCCCCACTTCCCCCTCCCATTTTTTCCATCACCATGGAAACAACAATTCCTATCAACCATTCATCACTATCACCTTCCTTAATCTCATGTTCAAGTGTCCGCTGCTTCACTTTCTGTACTGGTGTTTTGTGTATAGGTTTTCTGCGTGCTCTAAATATTTATGTTTTTGGTCACTGTCGCAACTTTGTGGGCACTGTGCTAGACTCGGGGTTGATCCTATTCCAGTCCTGACTACTCACCTCATTCCTGACTTCTTATTCCATTACTGACTACTCTCTCATTCCTGACTACACACCTCAATACTGACTACTCACCTCATTACTGACTACTCACCTCATTCCCGACTATTCACCTCATTCCTGACTACTCACCTCATTACTGACTACTCACCTCATTACTGACTACTCACCTCATTACTGACTACTCACCTCATTCCTGACTTTTAATTTCATTACTGACTACTCACCTCATTCCTGACTTCTTATTCCGTTACTGACTACTCACCTCATTACTGACTACTCACCTCATTCCTGACTACTCATCTCATTCCTGACTTTTAATTTCATTACTGACTACTCACCTCATTCCTGACTTCTTATTCCATTACTGAGTACTCACCTCATTCCTGACTTTTAATTTCATTACTGACTTCTCACCTCATTCCTGACTTCTTATTCCATTACTGACTACTCACCTCATTCCTTACTTCTTATTCCAGTATTGACTCCTCACCTCATTGCTGCCTTCTTATTCCATTACTGACTACTCACCTCATTCCTGACTTCTTATTCCATTACAGACTACTCAGCTCATTCCTGACTTCTTATTCCATTACTGACTACTCACCTCATTCCTGCCTTCTTATTCCATTCCTGACTACTCACCTCATTCCTGACTACTCACCTCATATTGACTGCTCACCTCATTCGTGACTACTCACCTCATTCCTGACTTCTCACTTCATTTGTACTCACCTTATTCCTGACTTTTCATTTCATTCATAACTTCTGATCACATTCTCGATTTCTCACCTCATTCTTGACTTCTCACCTCATTCCTGACTTCTCTCATCATTTATCTCACTCCGTTCATGACTTCTCACTTCATTTCTGACTTCTCATCTCATTCCTAATTTGTCATCTCATTCCTTACTTCTCCCTTTATTCCTGACTTTTCATTTCATTTTTGAACCATGTTGCACTGACTGGTCAGAAACCACTCAAGACCGAAATTTATGTATCGTAACTGACAGTTTTGTGTATGCTGTATAGTGTATAGTTTGTGATATATGGTGTATAGTGTATAGTGTAAAGTGAATGGTGGATAGTGTATATTGTAAAGTGTATAGTGTTGGGTGTATGGTGTATAGTTTATAGTTTATAGTGTATAGTGTATGGTGTACAGAATATAATGTATAGTGTATAGTGTGTGGTGTATGGTGTATAGTGTATAGTTTATAGTGTATAGTATATAGTGTATAGTTTATAGTGTATAGTTTATAGTGTATAGTTTATAGTGTATAGTATATAGTGTATAGTATATGGTATATAGTTTATAGTGTATAGTGTATGGTGTATAGTCTATAGTGTACAGAGTATAATGTATAGTGTAAAGTGTATGGTGTATGGTGTATAGTGTAAAGCTTATAGTATATAGGGTATAGTTTATAGTGTATAGAATTTCGTGTATAGTTTATAGTGTATAGTGTATAGTCTATAGTGTATAGTGTAAAGTTTGGTATATGGTGTATAATATATATCTTTATCTCTCTTGACAAAACATATTATACAATGAAAATAAGTATCAAAGCCATCTAGGGTAGACAGATTTCCAACACATTGCTGCATATAAAAGTTATGTTGGGATTGAACAAATGCTCCAGACGTACCTTCCCAAACAGTAAGTGAGACAGATAATGCAAGAAAAGGTAACGTAGTTTCCACAGGCGTAACCGAAGCAGAAGAAAGGAGGAAGAAGCAGTTGTTGTTGTCCCAGTGTATTCATGCTGAATTAACTTGATAACTTTACTTAGAGACCGGTTACAGTGGCTCTTCTTACATGCCGAAGCGTGTATGAGAAGGTTGAGCGAGGCCCCCTAACTGTATTGCAATGTGTGACTCCTCAGCATCACTATGAGGATTATAGTATCGATACCCACCTTGTTGACTTCTGCTGTGATTCAGCTTGTTACCAGTTACGCAAACGATTACTTGAGGTGGGGCTAGTATAGTATCTCTCACTTGACCCAGCGTGAATACTCTCAGCCCAAGTAGAAGAGGAATAAAAAGAAGATAAAGAAAGAGAAGATGAAGATCAAGACGAAGAAGAACCAGAATAATAATAATAATAATAATAATAATAATAATAATAATAAGAAGAAGAAGAAGAAGAAGAAGAAGAAGAAGAAAAAGAAGAAAAAGAAGAAGAAGAAGAAAATGTAGAATTTGATAAAGAATAAAAATAAAACATCAGTTTTGCAGAAGCGCAAATACAACAAAAGCTGTGTTTTGTTTTTGTCGGGGATTAAAGGCGAAACGGACTAGATCTAGACCAGTCGATCATGAGGTGGACCTTTCAAACAAACAAAAACTGATTATCTGATAGGGAGATAACTTGACTAGATTTAGACCAGTCGAGCATAGTTTAACTTGACCTTTCAAACAAACAAAAACTAATTATCTGCGAGGGGGATAGCTTAACTAGATCTAGACCGGTCGATCATGGGGTGGACCTTTCAAACAAACAAAAACTGATTATCTGAGAGAGGGATAGCTTGACTAGATCTAGACCAGTCGATCATGGGCTGGACCTTTCAAACAAACAAAAACTGATTATCTGAGAGGGGGATAGCTTGCTTAGATCTAGACCGGTCGATCATGAGGTGGACCTTTCAAACAAACAAAAACTGATTATCTGATAGGGAGATAACTTGTCTAATTGTCAACAATAATCGGAAAGGCACATGTTGGATATTAGACGAAAATGCGCAAGGCAGATGATGACGCTGTGAGGAAAAACTCAACTGATAGTCAAAGAAACATATCTTAGTGTGCCACACATAATGACTTTGACAAAACAGGAAAAATTAAAAAGTAACAGACAACAACCAACCAAGAACAAATGCAGGATCAACAAACAGAGAATACGTGTCTCGATGGAACATACGCTGTGGAAGGTGCCGTCCAACATAGCCACGCAGGCTGTCACATAGAATCTTCAAAAGAAGATATAAAGAGGTACACCTAAATGTATATGGAGACGCGAATGTGAGAGATGAAACGGTTGCACCTTGGGGTAGGTCGAGACCGTGAATGCTGACGATAAATGGTCAATGGTTCGGAGTAGTTCTATTGGCTTTGATTGATTGGTTGTCTGAAAAGAGAAAGAGGGTTAGCAGAAAATATCTGAGAAACACTCGAATGTGGTTCGTGCTGTTCTGATCTGAAGTTAAAAAGAAGTTGTTTCAAGCAATGATTGATGGCAGACTGATGGAGACCTTCGTGTAGACAAGAGCTTGTTAGATCTATCAATTGTAGGGTAGGTTCACATTTGGACGACTCATTCTATGGTAAGTAAAAAATGGAAATACATAATGACAAAGGCAAACTTGTTACATAGACAGACGTGACTGGACATACCGTGACTGGACATATGGACACCATAACATGAGTTTTCTTCTTACATAGACAGACGTGACTGGACATTTAGACTCCATAACACGGGTTTTCATCTTGACATCAAGGACAAGCCGATATGGAAAGAGTCATGATTGTGTACGTCAGGGGACATGAACGTGTTAAAGAATTTCCGAGATCCAAAACTGATGTCTTTCCCTGCAAAGTTACGGTATTCACTTCCCAGTTTCCACATATTTAGAACATTCAGAAGTAAATGGGACCCGAGTTATGGAAGTCAAGAGAAATATGAAGGCGTTAAATAAATGACTGGGATCTCAATCAAAGATTTCTCCAACACTTGAGTTGTGCCTTTAGCATAACAAACAAATAACTGAGTTAAAAGTGTTCTGCTCACACAAGAAGTATATTTCTAACTATGCATTGTTTGTTAAGGGTGGCGGCTTCTATCTGCTGGGCGTGCAAGTACTGGCGATCGTCTCCATCGCTCTCTGGACTGTCCTCTCTGCTGGTCCGATCCTCAAAATCCTTGACCTCACCATGGGTCTCCGGATGTCAGCTGAAGAGGAAGAGATTGGAGCAGACTTTGTGGAACATAACATCAGGTGTGTACTGCCTACTCCAGTTTATATAAACATCAGGTGTGTACAGCCTACTCCTGTTTATATAAACCCCAGGCGTGTACGGCCTACTCCTGTTTATATAAAGATCCCTAAACTAATCGGCACGTGCAAGCGCTGACGGGACTAAATTTGGTTCAGTTTTACGTGTGCACCCAAACAGCAAAATAATACAACCCACGCTCCGAACAAAATCGTTTCCTTAAGCCCAGAGAACAAGAGAGATGAGACGAACTACCAAAACAAATATGAACAATTAAGATGGAAACGAAAGAAATCGTGTCGGCACACAAACCACAGAAATGGTTAATCTGAAATAAACACGAGTGTTCTGTTCTGAGTCAAGATTTCGTGATCCGCTGGCCTTATCGTCTTCTGCGTTTAGCATAGTGGTATTTAAAACAGTTTCCATCTTAATTGTTTGGTTCTTGCGTCTTAGTTGACCCCAAACAGAGCTCAAATGGCTCTCATCCTACTTAATTTACAGATAATGGTTGTACGGGACATTCCATTTCGGGATGAGGGGAGAACAGGTCGATATCATTTTATTTTAAATGAATAAGTACAGACTTAGATTTAAAAAAGAAGTGCAGAAAAGATGCTAACCCTAATCCTAACCATAATCGTATCCTAACCATAATCGTAACCTACCCTAATCCTAACCCAAACTCTATTTGTAACCATAACCATAATCGTAACCTTAACTCGTATCCGAACCCTAATCCTAATCCTAATTATAACCCTAATATTAACCCTAATCCTAACTCTAATCCTAATGCCAACCATAATTCTAACCGTAATCCTAACCCTAAACCTAACCCTAATCATAATCCAAATCCTAATACAGACCCTAACCCTAAACCTAGCCCGAACCCAAACTCTAATCCTAATCTAATCCTAATACAAACTCTAATCCCAATCCCAATCTAATCATAATTCAAAACCTAACTCTAATCCTAACCCAAGAAATGCATTTCTAAGACTGCAGAAATAAGCAGAAATTATCGTCTAGTCTCAGAGAATGTTTGACTCCCCCAACAATTCAAAAGTGAGCTATCTTCTTACTTCATATACTTCAAATCCGGTGCTAAAAAATATATTTATATATATATCTTTTGTTTGGGGTGAATTAAGACACAAGTACCAGTAGTTTAGATATGTTGGCTAGTTTCCTCTGTGATGTCCCTAGAGATGTAGGTATTAACATAGACTCCTGTTTTGGTACTTATCTGCATGTAAAACCGATCCACAATTCTTATGTACGACTCCAGCTTTTTGCGTTCTGTGTGCGGCCTTTAATCTGTTTAATGATCAATGTGTATCTTCTGACACGTTGTTTGTATAATGTATGTAATGTATGTGAGCATGTGTGTGTTTGTGTGTGTTTATTTATGTCTGAATGTGTGTGTCTGTGTGTGTGTGTGTGGGTGATGTGTATGTATTATATATCCTGCAATTTAACCTCGTTTGAGATTGTAGATACTGAGCAGTGCAGGAGCTGCAGCAGTCAGTGACCCATAGCTGAATGCTAGGGTTGTGCTAGCGAACCAGAGCTGCCAAGAATCTTCAACACCTCCAAATGGTGATACTGGATAACAGGCTGCAGCAAAGTAGACTGGCTAAGGAAAAGGGATCGAAGAGGGAAGGTTAGCCCGGTACTAAAAAATAGTCTGCTGAAGTTGGATGTATTGGACCAAAAGGTGCAAATATCGCAGTCAAGGTGGAAACTACGACACATCGCATTCCGTTCTTCGGACATCCTCATTCTACTTTCAAAACCCTTTCCAAGACTTGGTAGCGGGAAATTGATAACGACCTAATAAAAAAGAAGAACATTTATGGCGCTGCTTTTCACTGTTTTTTTTATTTGCGTTCTAATGTATCTACAGTTTTCATCCATGAAACAGGAATGACTATATGTATCACTGTCATATTATGTGTCTCTCTTTCATTTTCTGGTAGTTGATTGTTTTCGAGTACATGTTACGATGTTTTAGATTACTTGTTTTCGTTATGTGAAAGTCATTGCCGAATTATTCTGGAAAAATATGATTGTAAAGTAGATCAACTCAATAGGACATGAACTGCGTTAACAATCATAACTAAGGTTGACTCAAAAACCAACATTAAGAGTGTTACAGTGCAACGTTACAAAAGAATAAATATGCGTTTTGTTAGACGTTATTTCTCTGCAGTGTTTATGTCCAATGCTGGATATAAGCTTGTAAAGATGGAAACATAGAACTACGTCGTTTACTGAACTCATACTCAATTCCATTAAGCTATTTTTATGTTGGGAGCTTGTTAAAGATGCGGAGTTTTAAATAATGTAGCCTATTCAATTGTAAATAAAGACATATGACTAATTCAATGATAAATATAAAGATGACCTATCCAATTATAGTTATAAAAAAGATGACCTATTTGATGTGTTTATTTTCATGCCAAACTCTTTGGCACGGCTATTCATTTTATCACTTATCCTCCCACTATCGCTTGCTCATCTGCAAATTTAATGGCATTAACTTTTATACCATTAACTTTCATACCATTAACTTTCATACCATTAACTTTCATACCATTAACTTTCATACCATTAACTTTCATACCATTAACTTTGCACTCCTATTACAACTTTGCATAACCTTTTCCATCATCCTCTCAGAATATGTGTTATAGAGACTCGGTGAAAGCAAGCAGCCCTGTCGTACCCCCTGTTATAGAGACTCGGTGAAAGCAAGCAGCCCTGTCGTACCCCCTCTTATAGAGACTCGGTGAAAGCCAGCAGCCCTGTCGTATCCCCTGTTATAGAGACTCGGTGAAAGCAAGCAGCCCTGTCGTACCCCCTGTTATAGAGGGTGAAAGCAAGCAGCCCTGTCATACCCCCTGTTATAGAGGGTGAAAGCAAGCAGCCCTGTCGTACCCCCTGTTATAGAGGGTGAAAGCAAGCAGCCCTGTCGTACCCCCTGTTATAGAGACTCGGTGAAAGCAAGCAGCCCTGTCGTACCCCCTGTTATAGAGACTCGGTGAAAGCAAGCAGCCCTGTCGTATCCCCTGTTATAGAGACTCGGTGAAAGCAAGCAGCCCTGTCGTACCCCCTGTTATAGAGACTCGGTGAAAGCAAGCAGCCCTGTCGTACCATCTGTTATAGAGACTCGGTGAAAGCAAGCAGCCCTGTCGTACCCCCTGTTATAGAGACTCGGTGAAAGCAAGCAGCCCTGTCGTACCCCCTGTTAAAGAGGGTGAAAGCAAGCAGCCCTGTCGTACCCCCTGTTATAGATACTTGATGAAAGCAAGCAGCCCTGTCGTACCCCCTTTTATAGAGACTCGGTGAAAGCAAGCAGCCCTGTCGTACCCCCTGTTATAGAGACTCGGTGAAAGCAAGCAGCCCTGTCTTACCCTCTGTTATAGAGACTCGGTGAAAGCAAGCAGCCCTGTCGTACCCCCTGTTATAGAGACTCGGTGAAAGCAAGCAGCCCTGTCGTACCCCCTGTTATAGAGACTCGGTGAAAGCAAGCAGCTCTGCCGTACCCCCTGTTATAGAGACTCGGTGAAAGCAAGCAGCCCTGTCGTACCCCCTGTTATAGAGACTCGGTGAAAGCAAGCAGCCCTGTCGTACCCCCTGTTATAGAGACTCGATGAAAGCAAGCAACCCTGTCGTACCCCCTGTTATAGAGACTCGGTGAAAGCAAGCAGCCCTGTCGTACCCCCTCTTATAGAGACTCGGTGAAAGCAAGCAGCCCTGTCGTACCCCCTGTTATAGAGACTCGGTGAAAGCAAGCAGCCCTGTCTTATAGAAACGGGATCCGTGAGACCTTCTGGGATTGAAATAATCGTCTATTGATTTCCATACAGGTTCTGGATTAACCTAATGAGTATTCGTTCTATACCTATTCGTTGCAGGATCTTTAAATGTTTGCTCCATGGGACTCGGTTAAAATCATTTTCGTAGCCAATAAAGCAGATAAATAGTGGTCGTCCTTGATCGATCATTCTTTCTTCATATTCAATGAGAAATATAAATATATGACCTGTTCTGATAAATATATAATTATGACCTATTAAATTATAGATATAAAAAGATGACCTATTAAATTTTTAAAATAAAAATATGATCAATTCAATAATACAAATACAAAAATGACAAATTCAATGATAAATATAAGAATATTACCTATTCAATGATAAATATAGAATGATGACCTATCCAATTATACAAATTTTTAAAAATATGACCTATTCAATAAAAATAAATATTAAAATATGAGTTATTAAATTATACATTTAAAAATTGTATCTATTCGATTAAAAATATAAAAATATGACCTATTCATTGACAAATATAACAACTGCCATAACAGTATATGTACACTTCTGTTATAACCAGTCCTGTTACTATCTTCAGACAACATCCCTCGCGTCGCCGGTCTGAGGTCATCTCTGCAGCCATCGTTGAGCTGATGGGCAAGAAAGCCATTTCTAGCGACAAAGTTGGCAGCGATTCTCATCTGGGTTCACCTTCAGCTATGAGAGATACCAAACATGACGTCCTCACAGTTAATGGTAACTTCAGCACCGTGAATTCCGTATGTGAGAGAAATCCAGAAAAGCACAAGAAAGTAAAGGCCAGAAGCAAAATAAGATTCGCCCTATTAAGGAATCGTCCAACTACGCCATATTTGAAAGAGATGGTCAAGGAGCACAAGCTGAGAGACTTGTCAAGAATGAAATCAGCGACCGACAATCCGGCTGGTGTGTCCAGTTCTGCCAGCAGAGACGACTTGACAGTGATACAATCCAACATCCAATCCTGAACAAACATTTGGAACTTGTTAGCCTTAAAAGTCAACACTTGCAGCACCTCTCCCTAGTGGTTGATGATCTTAGAGTGAACTACTGGTTTCCGGCAGGACTTCTAAGAAAATAGTACAAGAATCTAAACTCAAAAGCAGAACTCATCTACAAAGCTGCCACATTATCAATTCCGTTGTCTGTGACCAAATCAGAACGAGCTTATCTCTACAAGGACACGTAGTACCTCCCAAATGCCACAACATCCAAGTTGATCTGTGAAGTCAAAGCAAGCCTTGATCTTTGTGTCTGCAAGCTTTAGTCGATAGGACTGGCAACTATTGTTATGCTAACGTTAATCTTGTAGCCCTGATTTTAGGGGGAGGGATGAAAGCATAACGGTTCACCTTGTTGCTTGTCATTAAAACAAAGCTTGGCCCAAAGCCAGCGCCGGAGACCACATAAAACATGGCTTGCTTATAGATGTCACATTAGTGTGTCGGCAAGTGGCTCACACAATATACACGAATTCACTCCACTCATTAATTCTCGTCATCTCAATAACTAAATTATCTTAGATGTGATATTTGACACAAACAGAATAATCTCGAAGCGTCATGCATAAAGGATATGTATGTGTCCGACAAGCTGATAATCCCTGAACTATTCTGTTCTTGTGTTCAAATTTAACTTCAGCACACAAACATGTCACACTGAACAATGGCAGTCGTGTGTTCATATATGTGCATGTTGTCAGTGTTCGACTTGCCTGTTAGACTATTGGTTTTGGGCCAGACGTTTTCTTGGTTGCTCTGTTTGTGTCCACATACAAATGTATCAAGGTGGTCATTGCATTGACTCGGTAAGTTCTTAACTTATGAAATAAAACAATTCAAATAAAAGCAGTATGTGTACTATAACTAGTGTATTTATTGTCTACTTCACATGTTGATGTACAGTCATTAATGCAGATATGTACAGATATGGAATAACATTATATACAGATATGGAATAACAATATGTACAGATCTGGAATAACAATATGTACATATATGGAATAACGTTATGCACATATATCGAATTACAATATGTACAGATATGGAATAACAATATGTACATATATCGAATAACAATATGTACAGGCATAGACTAACAATATGTACGGACCTGAAATAACAATATGTACACGCTGAGAATCACAACCGTAGAATCATCCAATCTTGTACCGGTATGTACAATGATGATATGTACAATTGTATAACCAAATATGTACAATCATAAACTATACAATCATGTCATTTGACAATCACACATGTCATATCATCAATCATGTACTCTTATCACAAAAGTCATATCCTCATGTACTCTCATCACATCCCACATGTACTCTAATCACATCACTCATGTATTCGCATCACTTCACAATATGTTCTCTCCCTCTCATCACATCACACATGTTCTCTCATCACATCACTCATATACTCTCATCACATCACACATGGTCTCTCATCACATCACACATGTTCTCTCATCACATCACTCATATACTCTCATCACATCACACATGGTCTCTCATCACATCACACATGTTCTCTCATCACATCACTCATATACTCTCATCACATCACACATGGTCTCTCATCACATCACACATGTTCTCTCATCACATCACTCATATACTCTCATCACATCACACATGGTCTCTCATCACATCACACATGTTCTCTCATCACATCACTCATATACTCTCATCACATCACACATGGTCTCTCATCACATCACACATGTTCTCTCATCACATCACACATTTACTCTCATCACATCACACATGTTCTCTCATCACATCACACATGTTCTCTCATCACATCACACATGTTCTCTCATCACATCACACATGTTCTCTCATCACATCACACATGTTCTCTCATCACATCACACATGTTCTCTCATCACATCACACATGTTCTCTCATCACATCACACATGTTCTCTCATCACATCACACATGTTCTCTCATCACATCATACATGTACTCACATCACACATGTACTCTCATCACATCATACATGTACTCACATCACACATGTACTCTCATCACATCACACATGTTCTCTCATCACATCACACATGTTCTCTCATCACATCATACATGTACTCACATCACACATGTACTCTCATCACATCATACATGTACTCACATCACACATGTACTCTCATCACATCACACATGTACTCTCATCACATCATACATGTACTCACATCACACATGTTCTCTCATCACATCACACATGTACTCTCATCACATCATACATGTACTCACATCACACATGTACTCTCATCACATCACACATGTTCTCTCATCACATCACACATGTACTCTCATCACATCATACATGTACTCACATCACACATGTACTCTCATCACATCACACATGTTCTCTCATCACATCACACATGTACTCTCATCACATCATACATGTACTTACATCACACATGTACTCTCATCACATCACACATGTTCTCTCATCACATCACACATGTACTCTCATCACATCATACATGTACTCACATCACACATGTACTCTCATCACATCATACATGTACTCACATCACACATGTACTCTCATCACATCATACATGTACTCACATCACATCACACATGTTCTCTCATCACATCACACATGTACTCTCATCACATCACACATGTTCTCTCATCACATCACACGTGTGTTATCGCCACACTATGCGCGTCCAATCATAACATTACACACACAAATTTAAATCCACACACGCATATTAATTAAATCACAGATAATCATGACATCCACACACATTATGATGGATTCGCGCAGTAAATCATGAATCACGCACTCATTCGTGAAATCACACATTCAATCATGAAATCATACACTCAGACAAAGAATCACACACTTAATCATGAAATGGCACACTCAATGATGAAACCACACATTCAATCATGAAATCACACACTATAACATGAAATCACACATTCAATCATGAAATCATACAATCAATCATGAAATCACAAACACAATCATGAAGACGCACTCAATCATGAAATCACACATTCAGTCAAGAAATCACGCACTCAGTCCTTCATGAAGTCACACACACTATCATTAAATAACACACACACACTGAATGACGTAATTATGCGAACATACATTTTTACTAAACCACAATATACACACGGATAATTGTACAATCACACACATAGAATATTATGAAATCAAACACACTGTAATGAAATCACACATTCACAATTATGAAATCTCATATCTGTCTGTACACGCTACGTGTGTGTACACTAACACCCATCCTCTCGCAAACACCGTCTCACCCCAGTCTACAGATAGCTGTACAGATGATCTGTACACAATTGACCACACATAATTCAAAGAACAGCGCAAGTGTATTCTTAGACAAAAAGATCCCAAAACCAGCGATTTTAAATCACCCACGTTTGACATAATGTTTTCTTGCTCACAAACTTCTTGAAAATTAACGAAGAATTCTCTTGAGCATAATGTGTTCTTTTGTAAGTGTGCACCCACCTGTAATCAATATATATCATTTCCACATTTGTTATGTCTCGGGGATACCATTATTGGGCTGCTGATACCACGCAATTGGTTCATGAATTGTATGTTTGGGTTCATAATATATTCGATCAACTAGCGTTTTATGAGAAACTGTGTTCATACAGGGATCTCATAGAATGATGTAGTGATCGTCACAATCGTCATATATCCATGTTCATTCAGGGATCTCGTAGAATTGTTGGTGAAGTGACGTCATTCTGATCGTCACAATCGTCATATATCCCTGTTCATACAGGGATCTCGTAGAATTGTTGGTGAAGTGACGTCATTCTGATCGTCACAATCGTCATATATCCATGTTCATTCAGGGATCTCGTAGAATTGTTGGTGAAGTGACGTCATTCTGATCGTCACAATCATTTACCCATGGCATTATCTTATCTCAGTTCAAATAAATAATTAATGCACGAATGCATTCAAGCGTAACATAAAATATCATATCATACCATAACATATCACATCCTATCACAAATTAAGTACAATGGGATTAGACGATAAGAGACGAGGGAAAGGGAAGTGTGGTTTTCGTATCAATTTCACAGACTGACAAATGACAAAATAACAGAATAAAACATACATGACACTGACATTAGTAACACTGACATCAGCAACACTGGAATATGTATAGCTGACATCAGCAACGCTGGAATATGTATAGCTGACATCAGTAACACACATGTATAGCTGACATCAGCAACACTGGAATATGTATTGCTGACATCAGCAACGCTGGAATATGTATAGCTGACATCTGCAACACATATGTATAGCTGACATCAGCAACGCTGGAATATGTATAGCTGGCATCAGCAACGCTGGAATATGTATAGTTGACATCAGCAACACTGGAATATGTATAGCTTACATCAGCAACACTGGAATATGTATTGCTAACATCAGTAACGTTGGAATATGTATAGTTGACATCAGCAACACATATGTATAGTTGACATCAGCAACACATGTGTATAGCTGACATCAGCAACGCTAGAATATGTATAGTTGACATCAGCAACACATATGTGTAGCTGACATCAACAATACATATGTATAGCTGACATCAGTAACACATATGTATAGCTGACATCAGCAACGATGGAATATGTATAGCTGACATCAGCAACGCTGGAATATGTATAGCTGACATCAACAACGCTGGAATATGTATAGCTGACATCAGCAACGCGGGAATATGTATAGTTGACATCAGCAACACATGTGTATAGCTGACATCAGTAACACATATGTATAGCTGACATCAGTAACACATATGTATAGCTGACATCAGTAACACATATGTATAGCTGACATCAGTAACACAAGTGTATAGCTGACACCAGTAACACATATGTATAG
Organism: Ariolimax columbianus; assembly: GCA_036924085.1. Classification (NCBI taxonomy): domain Eukaryota; kingdom Metazoa; phylum Mollusca; class Gastropoda; order Stylommatophora; family Arionidae; genus Ariolimax; species Ariolimax columbianus. The sequence goes on from JAVGWX010000001.1 coordinate 173,594,663, forward strand.
CTGACATCAGCAACACATATGTATAGCTGACATCAGCAACGCTGGAATATGTAGCTGACATCAGCAACGCTGGAATATGTATAGTTGACATCAGCAACACATGTGTATAGCTGACATCAGTAACACATATGTATAGCTGACATCAGTAATACATATGTATAGCTGACATCAGTAACACATATATATAGTTGACATCATTAAAACTTACATATGTATAGCTGACATCATTAAAACTCACATATGTAAAACTGACATCCTTAACACGGCCATATTTAAATCTTATATCAGTAAAATTTACAAGAGTTACACAGTAAATACAGTGAAAGTGTCTCTGGCATTCTCGTCCCAATACCAGGCTCACTGTAGCACCAAATACATGAAATTCGTGCAGCCAACAAGCGTGCTGATAATTGTAGAGCTTAGCTGCACTCGGGTGATGAATAATCATGTGATATACAGATGGTTCACGGGATGATGTATGAGAATACGGAGATCATTGACAAGCTCTCATTTAGTTCATGAGCATCAAGAAAATTACACACGAATTTTGTTCTATTTTTCTACTAGGCATGAGAGTAGGCATCCTCGTGGATTAAGAAGCGGATGATCGAGTCGTTAGAATACACGGGACAACATCCATAATGTATCTGAGACAAAAATAGCTTATTTAAAACCTATTTTGGACACACTGATCAGGAATAGGAACTTTCAAATATCGAATTGGTTGATGTTGCAAATATAGGTAAAGGGAATTTCAGTAGTCTATGTGAGTAAGTTCACGAGTTTGTGTGAGATTTGACGATAGTATGTTCGGTAGGAATGGATGGACTGTATCCCAGAATGGCTTATATGTCTGAGCTCGTGTTTCTACACGAGACGGACAACATTGAGCGCCAAGTAGATGACACAACATGTAGCCACTATTGCAGCAACAATTCGCTTCTGCCATCATATGCATTGTGAATTCTGTGAGGGTAGACATGAAGTTCAAGGAGCCTCGGAAAAATGTGAGCAGTTCTTATTGTTTATGTGCGAACAAATTGTTTAGCTTTCTCAATGGCGACCCCTTACATTGATGATTAAGAAAAGCTCACGGCCTTTAATTTGGTTGTAAGATCGGTGACCAAGACCTGTGCTGGGTCCCACGTGAATGTTATCCATCCTGTACAATTAATATGTGCTGCTGGTTGAATTAAATCAAAGTGTAGTTCCAGTGGCGTGGAGGTAACCGACAAACCATTTGAATGATTATTACTTTTGCTAGACTCCTCCAAATGGACACGGATGATCTGAAGAAGACAAATCGGCTTTTACCTTTTCAAATATTCTTTCTGCTTTCCGTCCAGTGCCTCACATGAAAGGCTTTTTTCCTAACCCAGCAGATTATTGTATTCTGAGTGATGAAGACAACGGTAAGGCCAATGAACATCCATCACGTGTGAAAGCATCTACATCAAGAGATTATGATATGGTCACTATTGAAGAGTCTGCACAGCCACACACAAACTTCCCAGAGTGAGTTAAGGGAGATATTTGAAAAGCCAAAACATAAAGCAAGGCTGTTGGGGTCCAGGCGACACCAACGGAACGTCTAGAAGAGAATGTGCATGTGTTTATGTTTCGGTGTAGGTAAATAACTGCCCTCAATTTAATCAAATAACAGACAGTATGCTAGCATTGAAATAGTTGGTCTGATTGAAGCACTACAAATTGTTGGTCTGATTGAAGCACTACAAATTGTTGGTGAGATTGCAGCACTACAAATTGTTGGTCTGATGGCAGCACTACAAATTGTTGGTCTGATGGCAGCACTACAAATTGTTGGTCTGATGGCAGCACTACAAATTGTTGGTCTGATGGCAGCACTACAAATTGTTGGTCTGATGGCAGCACTACAACTTGACTACATGGACGACGACTAGAGAATGTTTTTCGATTCGTCACGTTGAGCTTGAAAGTTGTACTGCGCGCTAATTATAACATTTACAATCTTTTCCATCCCGGGTCTGAATTTCACATGAAAGAAACCTACAAAATCTTGAAACTGACCCACATCATCAAGTAAAAAATTACCAAAATGACAGCAAATAAATGGATTGGCACGGTCTTCCTGCGAGGATACTAACTACAGGGGTGGCCCGAGGCTGCTAAAGGAGCATAACATAAACAAATGATGACATATCTAGTTAACTATTTGACACTGGTCTTCGGAGTTTGTACATACCCGGTAAGCAAGTGTCTACATGAGTGTACATAGACAGTACCCTAATATATATGTGGCTATATGTGTTATACGTATCCATGTATGGTGTATGTGTGTGAGGAAAACAATAAATAATCGTGAAACAACTCGGAATATGTGTACCAAACAATAGAGCATAAAGGGAAGTAAGAAGCAGTCCAGACTTGAACGTGGTTGAGGTAAATTGTGACCATATGGTCTGCAAGTCAGAAACGTGTTTTGGGGATATGCCTATTGACCCTGTTTTTTGGGAGAACTTCAATGCCCTGTGTTCTTCGTTTTAAAGGTGTAATCTACCAGGCTTTTTCCTGTCCATCTTTTGACGTGTACCTCCAACACTTATAACACGTGTTACTGTCCCTTCACCTTTCCTTCCAGGAAAGTGTTATGTCTTATGATGCCTCCAAAATATATGAACTGTCTGATTCTGACTTTATTCATTAGTTCTCTTTGCTCTCGTAATTCCTTCAAAACTTGCAAATTTGTTGCGTTTTTTCATTTCCAGAATATTCACGCCATTCTTTTATATATCCACATTTACAAGCCATCAATTTTCTCCTACAATTATTTGGGTTAATTCCATGTTTTTACGCCGAACAGTAATAACGAGTATACAAAATTCCTGACCACTCTCATTTGTAATGTGTGAGTGACTTGTTTTGATGTCAATATGTCACAGATGTTGGTGAAAACAGCTTTCATCTTACCTATTATTTTCATGATTTCTGTTCTGCATCTTCCATCCTCTGTTACTGTATCACAGAAATGTTTGACCAGCACAAGCATTTGATCATTTATTCTAAACAGATTTCGTCCTTTCACAATAGGAGAAAAGGACATACCGGAAAAACGATATGTCTACGACACAGTTTTGCTCTCAAACAGCGACAAGGACCTAGTACATCAGTTCAGAAACACAGCGAAGCCAAGAATCTCTACCTGAATACAAAGAAAACTAAGATAATGACAACTGACCAAAAAAAACTCCAACCTAAAATCTAGATCGCTGGCGAATTGCTGTTGCATATTTTGAATATCTGACATGAATACTAAACAACAATGGAGACCGTACAAAGGAAGTAAGAAGACGACTGACAATAGCGATGCAGAAGCTAAGAAATATGCAGAACCTATGGCATAATACAAACAAGGAACTAAAACTAGATCCTAAAAACATGCATTTTTCTTGTGGCAACCTAAGGATGTGAAAAATGGACGATTAGAAAAGCACTAAGAGCGAAGATCTGTGATTTTGAGACACAGTGCTACAGAAGGGTCCTGAAAATCCGATGGACAGAGACAGAAACAAACAAATCCATCCGACAAGACCGGAATGTAGAGCAGAACTGCCTCATAAATGATGAAATGACCGGAACACTGAGGTTTTTTGGACACGTCAAAAGACACAATGGACTGAAGAGAGCGATTATATAGGGCATGGTCACTGTGAAGCGAGGCTGGGGGGTCGACCCACAAGACGGTGGACTCAGGACATCAAGGAGACGCTGGATTTGGAGCAGGCCGGAAGCCAGTTTCCTACAGACAGGCTGTCATGAGAGCGACGTTCTGCAAAGACATGCTATATGACGCCTATGATTCTAAACTATAGGGTAGATGTTTGTCTACTTTGTTAATCTAAACTATAGGGTAGATGTTTGTCTACTTTGTTAATAATTGCAATTGTCTTTTTTTTCAATGTTCATATCAATCCATACAATTGTTTTCTGCTCATCTCTTTGGGACACTAAATGCCACACAAAACCACGAAAAATATACATCTACGCCCTATAGAAGTAGAGAAGCGACTAAGCCATGTCATTTATAAGATAGATGAAGAAATATTCAATAAATGCATAATAAATAACGTTATAAGTTATCTACATGGCTATATCACACTTGAGGTATATACAGTCGCTTATGTCTTGGTAATAACAATCATTGTGTATGCTTGCTTCCCAATGACAGAACGATATAACAAGAAAAGAACACGACACACAGTTACACATATTACATACAAGCTTACTTTGGTGACTACACACCAGCTTACTTTGGTGACTACACACCAGCTTACTTTGGTGACTACACACCAGCTTACTTTGGTGACTACCCACCAGCTTACTTTGGTGACTACATACCAGCTTACTTTGGTGACTACATACCAGCTTACTTTGGTGACTACATACCAGCTTACTTTGGTGACTACACACCAGCTTACTTTGGTGACTACACACCAGCTTACTTTGGTGACTACACACCAGCTTACTTTGGTGACTACATACAAGCTTACTTTGGTGACTACACACCAGCTTACTTTGGTGACTACACACCAGCTTACTTTGGTGACTACACACCAGCTTACTTTGGTGACTACATACAAGCTTACTTTGGTGACTACATACAAGCTTACTTTGGTGACTACACACCAGCTTACTTTGGTGACTACACACCAGCTTACTTTGGTGACTACACACAAGCTTACTTTGGTGACTACACACCAGCTTACTTTGGTGACTACACACCAGCTTACTTTGGTGACTACATACAAGCTTACTTTGGTGACTACATACAAGCTTACTTTGGTGACTACACACCAGCTTACTTTGGTGACTACACACCAGCTTACTTTGGTGACTACACACAAGCTTACTTTGGTGACTACATACAAGCTTACTTTGGTGACTACACACCAGCTTACTTTGGTGACTACATACAAGCTTACTTTGGTGACTACACACCAGCTTACTTTGGTGACTACATACAAGCTTACTTTGGTGACTACACACCAGCTTACTTTGGTGACTACACACCAGCTTACTTTGGTGACTACACACCAGCTTACTTTGGTGACTACATACAAGCTTACTTTGGTGACTACACACCAGCTTACTTTGGTGACTACACACCAGCTTACTTTGGTGACTACACACCAGCTTACTTTGGTGACTACACACCAGCTTACTTTGGTGACTACACACCAGCTTACTTTGGTGACTACACACCAGCTTACTTTGGTGACTACATACAAGCTTACTTTGGTGACTACACACCAGCTTACTTTGGTGACTACACACCAGCTTACTTTGGTGACTACACACCAGCTTACTTTGGTGACTACATACAAGCTTACTTTGGTGACTACACACCAGCTTACTTTGGTGACTACATACAAGCTTACTTTGGTGACTACACACCAGCTTACTTTGGTGACTACACACCAGCTTACTTTGGTGACTACATACAAGCTTACTTTGGTGACTACACACCAGCTTACTTTGGTGACTACATACAAGCTTACTTTGGTGACTACATACAAGCTTACTTTGGTGACTACATACAAGCTTACTTTGGTGACTACATACAAGCTTACTTTGGTGACTACACACAAGCTTACTTTGGTGACTACATACAAGCTTACTTTGGTGACTACATACAAGCTTACTTTGGTGACTACACACCAGCATGCTTTAAATACCCGTCTAAGTCTCACATACACAATTATGTACAAATATTTACAAATGCGCACGTATAGAACTACGCTTTCCGACGCGATATCACAAAATATGCCTGGCGCATGATATAGATAATATATATATATAGATAATTATGATAATGATGGTGATGGTGGTGATGATGATGATGATGCCAGTTGCACTGTAGAGGAAACTAAAGGTGTGCGCAATTAGGAATTGAAGTCTTATATAAAATAAGGGATAATCTCTTCAATGAAATTGGTCAACAGCACCGGGAACATGGTCTTGTGGAGGGCCATTGTCGCCTATGCCTGTCGGCAGGACAAATGTGGATATACAAGAAGATGATATCACCAATCACATAAACTTAATCAATGGAGTTTTGTTTTTTTCATAGAATGTTGAGGCAAAAACTGAAACTTTTGAACACAATGATAATAAAAACCTGGACAATTTGATGCCAGTGGGAAATCTTTAGGTAAAGAATACAAGGCGAGCTGGCACTACAAAATGGTTGAAAGAAAATATATCGCCAGTACTGCAAAGGCTTAAAGGCTTTCAGTGATGGAGAAAACAGCTTGGCATCGCCAATTGGGATCGTACGTGGCGTTACAAATATTAAGTTAGCCTCGCGTATTATCTGGTACAATATAGATTCACACAGTCAGACACAGAATCAGTCAAGCGCTCCATTTCTCAATGTTATTCTTTCTCTTTCGTTTTTTTTTCTATCTGTCTGGATTTCTCGTTTTCTTTCACTCTTTCTGACTATGACGTTTTGTCTCTTTAAACTCGTTTCTTGTTTGCTTCATCTCCTTATCACCGTCAGTCTTGCTCTCTCTCTCTCCGTATCCCGCTTCTCTCTCTCCGTATCCCGCTTCTCTCTCTCCGTATCCCGCTTCTCTCTCTCCGTACCCCGCTTCTCTCTCTCCGTATCCCTATCATCTCATCTGAACTAAGCTGCACATCTTTACAATGAGCAGCTGAGAAGCAAAACAGAGAACCAGTTTCTCGCGTTAAAGGGACAGGTTCGTCTTCCGTTTACCTAGCTGTAAATGCTTACCTGACTTGCGATAAAGGGGAGGGGGGAAGAAGGTACCAGTCAAAAAGAAGCTGACACCTAGTACAATGAAATCTCTAATACTTCATCTGCGACGGCAGTATCTGTCATGAAATAGTATATGTCATCAGACAGTATCTGTCATGAGACTATCTATACATTGTCTACTCCATATACACCCCCTACTCTAGCATTCACAAAACTCGTTATGCTAAATAATTTTCAGTCTTTTAACATCCGAAACAAATCACGTAACAAAGGAGCACACCTTTAGCTCCGTTCAGAGATTCCATATTTGGTTCCGACATTTCTCAGTCTAGCATCATCCAGAGCACACATTCAACGTCCGACCTCAACATTATGTATGGTTACCGGAGATCTTGTGTTATCCCAATGATTTAACAAAGTTCCGGGCTTATGCTCTGACAGGGCTCAAAAACAGGGCTTGAAACACAGTACAGGCCAGTCACTCACCTCACCTCAATGATACAAAATGTCTGTGTTGTGAAGTGTCAAAATAACAACACATATATCACAAACGTTGCTTTCGCCGAAAGAAAGCTTCCCTTAGGATCAGCTGCTGGTTCACGTCCTTGACCTTTATGAGCACAGTTTTTAGCAGAGCAAGGCTCTCGCTGACGTCTTTCTGTGAGGATTGTGACATTCTTAGCTTCATAGCCTGAGACTTGTCTTGGTCTACCAGCCACACGTTTGGTTCTGGTACACATTGTTAATCATCCTGAGTCTTTCTCGGGGCTATCGTTACTGATGATATGTCCTGGGACTGCAACAAGAAACAATAACATTGTGTTATTAAATAGACCAATTATAATAACCAAGCTTTTATTATATATATATTTTCCCATTACAATTTACATAATGTGAGGGTAAGGTAATTAGCCAGAAATATGTCACAAAACGACAGCCACCTCTCAGACAGAAACAAATACATATATACAGTGAATGGATAATTTTGAAAGACCTGAACAAGAAATAGGGAACACGCATTTAAGACAAGACAGAACAAAAATAAAACAAAAAAGCTTGGTGGAATGATGAAGTTCAAACGTCAATACAGAATGAAAATAAACTCTACAAGCCATGGCTAACATTCAGGAAGCAGAACGATTACATCAATTATCATGGTACACATTCAAGACGCGAAAAGATTACATCAATTATCATGGTACACATTCAAGACGCGAAAAGATTACATCAATTATCATGGTACACATTCAAGACGCGAAAAGATTACATTAATTATCAAATAGTAAGACGAAATTTGAAGAAGAAAAAAAACAGAATCAAAACCGTGATAGAAGAATCAAGGAAGAAATACAGAGAACAGCTATCATTCATACGCACACACAAAAATACCAGCCAAGAGATTTCTTCATAGGAACAAACGTAATGAAGTAACGTGATATGAGCCTTAATCCTGCAACGATTATTAAATTAAGAAAGCAGGCCGGATATTTCACGAGCATGGAAGACCACAATGTTAAGAGAGAGTACTCCCAAAACCTTTTCAACCAACAAGCTCTCTTGAAAAATATGTGTCCGAAAAATAAAAATATGGACTATTTAGAACATGTTATTTTGATTAAAGAAATTGAAAGCTGCAAAGATCAGTTTTCGAACAAAGTTACTAGGTACAGACGACATAACAACTGATTCAAGTATGTGGGAAGGCGGCGGTGAAGTGGATATAGTGAATATAGTTACTAGAGAGTGGAAAGAAAGAAAAGTAACACAATATTAGTGATAAGCTACAATATTACCAACCTGGAACAAAAAGACAGTAAAACAAACTGAGATGCGTACAGAGGACTATCACTACTAAGTCATACAGAAATTAATAGTGCTTAAAATGTTTTAACAAAAGAAGTAAATACCAAACAAAACAACTACATGTGTTGGTGCAAGCCTTTGAATGACCTGTCCAACGTCCGTAACAATTGATAGATTAACAGGTGGCACTAGTTGAGGACGAAATGTAATAAAAACAACTGATGGGTTATAATATGCTTTTGTAATAACTACAGGAGTACGATAAGGATGCGCGCTTTAACCATTACTGTTCAATATCCACATGGACAAGACAACAACATAAGCCAGCCAAATTACAAATCATTAAGTGGAATTCAACAAACGGAGCAAAACCACTACTCATTTGATCAGTTACTGTTTACAACCAACCATATCCTAAGTTAGGTGTACGAAGATAGACTACGCAGCTAAATGAATGCCCGTGAGGCAGTCTATGGAAGATATCATATGAAGATTTTCACATCAAAAACTGGAGCTAGAAAGATTAGCAGGACACCAAGACCGATAACCGGGTCTCGCCAGCTTCTGCACCTGCCGTTGGTAATCAGGGACGCGAATATCCTCACTACGCATGTATTCGTCCATAGGGTCCTCCGAGCTTCATCTGGCTGAGACATATCGCGTCCAACCCATCTGTCATGCGCGCTGCCCGAGACTCTATCATCCACCCTGGGTCATTGGACTGTCAGTGCGACTGATGATGGTTGCTTATACCTATTTATATCCAGTTTACCTCGTATGGAAACAATATTAGTCGGCTAAATGGTTCACATTCCTGGCTTGTGTTTTCAAAAAAGACGGATGGCTTGATAGAGAAATCAAAACCCCATGTTAGATAGCTTACCGGTGCGACAGGACGGCAAGATAAGTGGTCGATTAGCGTCATTTAGACATCAAGTACTTGACTTAGAAAGGCCTGGCCATTAGCTTGATGTCGTGACACACCGACATGTGAAACTAGTGGTTACTAACACAATCAACAACATGCGAGGGAGACTTGGAAGTCGGGGGTTAAGGACATTTACTCTGCAGTGAACTGAAGAATGTTGATTGATTGATTGATTGTTTGACTGTTGCATATACAAGTATAATAGTAAATATATTGACAAATCTATAAGTGGAATAGAAAAATGGGATAAATCTGGAACTTTTACAAGCGATGCCTTAGTAAGTATAACTCGAGGTACAGGACACATTTACAAGTGGCCATTGACGCCTTTACTGTAACAGATCCCTGTAGAGCAGAAGAGATTGGAGCTGGAGGCGCATTCTAGGAGAGCCAAAATTAGCTGAGAAAGTATTTGGATACCTCATTTCAGTATCTCAACTCAGGCAAGTACAGGTCAACCTGAGATCACAACACGACGTGTATCCATTGTCAGGGCTGGGTTTGGATTAGCAACACGAGAGAAAGAGAGAGAGAGACAGAGAGAGAGAGAGAGAGGGGGAGGGGAAGCGATGCAGTTAGTGCTCACTTCGAGTTGAAGACAGTTGCCAGAGAGGGGTAGAGGAATAGGACAACCCATGTCCTGTATTAAATGACCTGGCAGATCGACAGAGACGACAAAAGTCAGCTATAGGTTTAGTGGAAGGAACTTGTCCGAGTGACAAGGGCTGCAGGCACAGCAGTGATTCGTTGATTGCTGATCGCTCAACAGGAAAGGGGCATAGATACCAAGCGTCCACCGCAATCTTTGTTTAGGCGGATCTAAAGAGGCAATACAAGTTTAGAGCTGGGAACAGAGAAGTCAGAGGGTTACAGAGAGCCATCCCCACTGCACATCAGTGTTATTGCACTACTACCCATTGGTGCGTATGGTGGACATTTTGTAATAAGCGATACGATGCGAGAAATATGTTCTCTTCGAGTGACAGAACTGGGGTCCAAAAATAAATGTATGTGATAAACTCAGTAGGTTAAGATCACAGACATCAATTCTTGATGATCTGCTGAGGGGGAGAGATCATTGACCGCACGTACGATTCGGGTCAGTTAGGTCGTAATTAGCTCACACGGAATGAGACTTGTAACTCGAATTTTATGCGGAGCACCTCTACAAGCCTGGTAAGACGAAATGGCTGTAGAGCGTAGATTCGACGACCGCCGGAGATCGACATAATCGCCAGCTGCCAATGGGCACACGTGACTACAACGTAGACATAAGGTTAGACTACTGGACTGGTTTTATAGTTGCAGGGATTCTATTCAAGCTAACATCTCCCCAGATCGATAGATTTAGTTATAATTAGTTAGTTTGGATTGCACCATGTTGTAAACCATTGTCTTGTAATAAACAAATTATTATGTTGTATTATTTCCATAGATTTTAGTGTCTTTCTATGTTGATGTTCTGATGTAGTTATTGTGTGTGCGGTAAGATATAAGAGAACTCGATCACACGTATGGTTAAGAGGTCCATGTGACCAGAAATCATAGCTCTATCATACTACAAGAGATCAGAGACACATCTTCAAGATGTCAGGGACACATCTTCAAGATGTCAGGGACACATCTACAATATGTCAGGTACACATCTACAATATGTCAGATACACATCTACAAGATGTCAGGGACACATCAACAAGATGTCATGGACACATCTACAAGATGTCAGGGACACATCTACAATATGTCAGGTACACATCTACAATATGTCAGGTACACATCTACAAGATGTCAGGGACACATCTACAGGATGTTATGGACAGATCTACAAGATGTCAGGGACACATCTACAATATGTCAGGTACACATCTACAAGATGCCAGGGACACATCTACAGGATGTCAGGAACACATCTACAAGATGTCATGGAAACATCTACAAGATGTCAGGGACACATCTACAAGATGTCATGGAAACATCTACAGGATGTCAGGGACACATCTACAAGATGTCATGGAAACATCTACAGGATGTCAGGGACACATCAACAAGATGTCATGGACACATCTACAAGATGTCAGGGACACATCTACAAGATGTCATGGACACATCTACAAGATGTCATGGACACATCTACAAGTTGTCAGGGACACATCTACAATAGGTCAGGGACACATCTATAATAGGTTGGCAAAACTTCTACAAGTTTGCCAAGGAGCAACGAGACACATTGATCAGCAGACCAAACTACAGCTTACCATCCCCACCATCTGTATCCGCAAGGAGGGCAAATATTCTGAGGGTAATCACAGCTTCCGGTCTCGGGATTAAAGAAAATGCCGCCATCTTCCTCCGTGCAGCGTCGCAAGCTTGTGAACTCTCCATGGTAACACTCGTAAAAGAAGCTGCATCCACGTGCCATAGCGGGATATCGACCATCTGGTCGTCCACTACACACAGTAGATACGCCACATGGCGGAGGCGTGTGTTCCGGCAGATCACAACGACCTGAAAAGAAGATGAAGTTTAATTGTAGAAAATGTGGCTTCTTTGCGTTTTGTTGCTTATTTGCGATATGTGGCTTCTTTGCGTTTTGTTGCTTATGTGCGTTTTGTGGCTTCTTTGCGTTTTGTTGCTTCTTCGCGTTTTGTGGCTTCTGTGCGTTTTGATGCTTGTGTGCGTTTTGTGGCTTTTGTGCGTTTTGTGGCTTCTGTGCGTTTTGTGGCTTCTGTGCGTTTTGTGGCTTCTGTGCGTTTTGTGGCTTCTGTGCGTTTTGTTGCTTATGTGCGTTTTGTGGCTTTTGTGCGTTTTGTGGCTTCTGTGCGTTTTGTGGCTTCTGTGCGTTTTGTTGCTTATGTGCGTTTTGTGGCTTCTGTGCGTTTTGTGGCTTCTGTGCGTTTTGTGGCTTCTGTGCGTTTTGTGGCTTCTGTGCGTTTTGTGGCTTCTGTGCTTCTTGTAGCACTCCCATCCATGATTTGATTATGTCATTATGTGCATGCTTGTAAGTCAGCTTCCTTTGCCCTTAACATCAGATATTAATCTACCATAAGAACTACAATTTTACGTTTACTACTACTGCTGTCATTACTACTATAAATTTAACTAGGTCTTCTTCAAATACATGTAACATTCTACTACTACAACTACTGTAACTATTGTAACTACTGTAACTACTAGTACTACTACTAGTAATACCACTACTACCATTACTACTACTTCTACTACTGCAACTACTAAAACTAGTGTAACTAGTGTAACTACTAGTACTACTACTACCACTACTACTCTTACTTCTACTCTTACTACTACTTCTACTACTACTACGACTGATGACACTACTACTATCACTACTACTTATACTACTACTACTACAACTATTACTATTACTACTACTAACACTGCTGCTACCACTTCTACTGCCATCGCTATAACTACTATTACACTACTACAACTGCTACTACTATTACTAGTATTACTACTACAACTACCACTACTCCCACCATCACTATTGTAACTACTATTGCGTAGCGTTGCAAGTGAGATCGGTGGAGCAACTTTACGGGGGCGCGGGTTCAGAACTTTTGGTCTTCTGTAGCAAAAAAAAAGGATTTCTTTGGTTGGATAGTACAAGACGACAGACACAATGTTGTTATTTGCTACTCTTTACCTCTAGTATTTACTGCTACAAATAAATTCAATGTAGATGTACATAACAATTACATGTCCCTATCACGCTTTCATTCCAATTCTAAAATAATAATATTATAAATTAGGGACGGTGACTGCTTTATTGCTGTACTGGCTTGAGCAACTCTTCAGCTACAGTCTGTCCGGCTCACTTCAGCTACAGTCTGTCCGGCTCACTTCAGCTACAGTCTGTCCGGCTCACTTCAGCTACAGTCTGTCCGGCTCACTTCAGCTACAGTCTGTCCGGCTCACTTCAGCTACAGTCTGTCCGGCTCACTTCAGCTACAGTCTGTACGGCTTACTTCAGCTACAGTCTGTCCTGCTCACTTCAGCTTCAGTCTGTCCGGCTCACTTCAGCTACAGTCTGTCCGGCTCACTTCAGCTACAGTCTGTCCGGCTCACTTCAGCTACAGTCTGTCCGGCTCACTTCAGCTACAGTCTGTCCGGCTCACTCCAGCTACAGTCTGTACGGCTTACTTCAGCTACAGTCTGTCCTGCTCACTTCAGCTTCAGTCTGTCCGGCTCACTTCAGCTACAGTCTGTCCGGCTCACTTCAGCTTCAGTCTGTCCGGCTCACTTCAGCTACAGTCTGTCCGGCTCACTTCAGCTTCAGTCTGTCCTGCTCACTTCAGCTTCAGTCTGTCCTGCTCACTTCAGCTACAGTCTGCCCGGCTCACTTCCAGCTCCATCCCGGAAGCGTGAATACGTTTCATTGTTATCCCAAGATAATGGACCTACGCCCCCTCTGCTGCAGGTTGTGGTGTAGCGATGGGATACGTGGATCAATGTTAGTGGAAATTGTTGATAAAGGGACAATGCAAGTGCAATAATAAATGCTTCGTATCTCATTGATTTTTTTTTTTTTAAATATCTATCTCTGACATATTTACTGATGTTCCCTCGTGCATAGGACATTGGTGTATATGGATGTCCTGTTAGCGGTGGGAGAGCGAATTTATCGTTCCGCGTACTTGGTAACACATTCGATTGTCATTAGCAGAATGCACCCACCACTGCATCCTCGATGTTTCTTGTGCCCCAGTGAACTTTATCCAGAGTCAGACATTTTTAAGCCTGAATTGATTTCTCCAAAAACTTACATTTTTGTGTTCTCTGTTTTATTTATTCTCGTTATTTTTTTGTCTTTATTCATTGTTTACTATCAATATCTTTTTTATGATTATTTCAGTCTAACTCGAGATAAAGAAAAAAAAAGTGGTGCTGTTTATAGAAACAAGAAAAAGGCTAGAGGGAATATACGAGGCGTGTTCAAAGGAAACCGGACCTAACTGCACCAATTCAACATACGTACGATATGCCTGATAACGTCACGTCTGGTGTAAACAGCACATAACAACCGTCAAGTTCGCAGAATGTCATTATCTTCAATAGTTTCCTCAGCAGACCGTTGAAAATATGATGGGTGTGATACGGAATACGTCCAGAGTTGATCTTTGATCAGTGATTCGGTTTCTAACAGCTGAAGGATGTCCATCAGTTATATTCATCGCAGTATGCCGGCAGTGCAAGCTGACAAAAGTGTGGCAAACGTAGGCTCCTGGGACGGTCCATCCGAATTGCTGCATCAATTTTGACGATGGAATCTACTGACGCAACAATATGCGCCTGACCTGGTCTCGCAAGATCTTTCGTTAACTCACGTCCTTCTCTGAACATCGTTGTCCAGTTCTTCACTGTTGTCTTTGCCACACTTTGTATCGCCATACACTGACTACATTCTGCGGTCAATGTGAATTGGTCGACATCCTTCAGCTGTTAGAAATCGAATCATCCCTCGCTGATCAACTCTGGACGGATTCCGTATCACACCCGCCATTTTTTCAACGGTCTGCTGAGGAAACTATGAGTTGGACGATAATGACATTTTACAAACTTGACGGTTGGTATGTGATGATTACATCAGAAGTGACGACATCATGCGCATCATACGTATGTTCACTTGGTGCAGTTTGGTCCTGTATCATTTGAACATGCCTCGTATTAATTGTCATGTGCATCTTCGTTGAGGAGAGAACTATCTTCTTCGCTGCACAGAGTGCTCCAAGAAATTACACTGAGACTTCAACAGCGTCATCTTCTGGCCGAGGTCTAGGCCTTCCTTGCTCCGTCCAACCTCGTGGTCATCTTCTGGCCGAGGTCTAGGCCTTCCTTGCTCCGACCAACCTCGTGGTCACCTTCTGGCCGAGGTCTAGGCCTTCCTTGCTCCGTTCAACCTTATGGTCATCTTCTGGCCGAGGTCTAGGCCTTCCTTGCTCCGTCCAATCTTGTGGTCATCTTCTGGCCGAGGTCTATGCCTTCCTTGCACAGTCCAACCTTGTGGTCATCTTCTGGCCGAGGTCTAGGCCTTCCTTGCTCCGTCCAACCTCGTGGTCATCTTCTAGCCGAGGTCTATGCCTTCCTTGCTCCGTCGAATCTTGTGAATGACAAATACGAAAGTCAACTAAATCGTGATTACGATGACACTAACAAGGAAGAGGAAAAAACCGTTGGTGTCTCATTGCTGTTGTTGCAACC
This sequence comes from Ariolimax columbianus, assembly GCA_036924085.1. Lineage (NCBI taxonomy): Eukaryota > Metazoa > Mollusca > Gastropoda > Stylommatophora > Arionidae > Ariolimax > Ariolimax columbianus. The sequence goes on from JAVGWX010000001.1 coordinate 173,610,373, forward strand.
CAAGACGAAAAAGTGACGTGGAATTTTTGCAGTTTGATAAAAAATACAATCTTGATAACTCGATTTCAAATATTGTAATTCTACTAAAATTGGAAAGGAAGACTAACGTCTGGTCAGGCAAAATATACTGGACAAGACCCTCACCTTGACTTCCTTGTAGCCCTTTCTGGAAACGGGCTGTTTTCATGGCTGCCTAGCCAACAAGATGAGGGTTCAACGGGATCTCCATAGTAGTGAGCGACACGCAGATGTAGCCAAGCATAGCACAACTGCTTGAAGAACCCCCGTTCACCTTCATCAGCACGCTCGAGATGTGAGGAAAGTTACGACAACCCGCCACTTAACGTCCTTTTTAGGGCGCACACAAGAGTAATCCAACTCATTGTGCTCATTTAACAACTACGATTTTCCCTCACAATTTTACTGTTAGTGTTTATAGTCATGAGATACTCTTTTCAAAATTAAAATTGATCAAGAATGACAAGATATACAATAACTACCTTGAGATTAAAAGATGTTGCCAGACCGTCTATTGATTAGCAACTGACAAACGAAATACACTTCAACAATATCGTCAAAACTTTTTCTAACATAAAAGCCAGAAAAAAACATTTCAGAATGTTTAAATTGTATTCTTTACTTCAGAAATAAAGATGTGTCTTCTTTTTGTTTTCCTTTACATCGTTTTGACTTTTTGTCTCTGTTTGTTTGATGTGAATCGAAAAGTGGGCAAACGCAAAGACCGTCCCGGGCGGCACTAACTCTAACCAAGCCACTGTAATTGTTACACTTTTACTACTACTACTACTACTACTACTACTACTACCATCCCCACCACAAGTAACAATACTACTACTTCCATAATTAGTATAACTAGTACTATTTCTACAACTCTTACTTTCAACACATGTACTACCACTACTATTACTATTACAACAACTACAACTACTTTAATAACTGTTATTACTATCATTACTATTACTATCAGTGAGAATGTATTGTCGTGAGATGGGTGAGAATGAGGTCCTTCAAACGGCGGATACAAAATTAGGGTTCGTGGGTTGTGATGAAGACAAGCGTCGAATGTTCGAGATATGTTGCGGGTATTTAGCCATAAGATTCTCTCTACATGGGATTCCTTGACATGGCTACGTGCAAGTCATACAGTCTGTTTTCTGTGAACACAGACTGAGAGATGCGTAGTATCAGTGTTCTTGAGGTGAGCCACATCGCAACCAACCGTAACCTAAATTGTCTTGGTTTTATTAAGGAATAATACAAGCAGGTACACAAGCCAAGAATCTCAGCCGATTGCCAGAAATGATTTATTTACAATCACGGGACATATCTGAGGTCGAAGACACAGTGAACGAGGTTACAGCAGTAAGCGACTCAAAGCCAGCTGTCTGCTTGCGTCAGGGTCAGCGACTCATACCTAGCTCGCTGCTTGCGTCAAGGCAAGCGACTCATAGCTAGCTGTTTGCTTGCGTCACGGTCAGCGACTCAAAACTAGTTGCCTGCTTGCGTCACGGTCAGCGACTCAAAACTAGTTGCCTGCTTGCGTCCGGTCAAGAGACTCACAGCTAGTTGGCTGTTTGCGTTATTGTTTGCGATACATGAATACAAGAGTGACTAATTTATTGTTCTAGGATCATAAACAAAAGTTGAAGGTGACTGACCTGTAGTGGCGCTGAACATTGTCCCCCTTTCGCATGTGCCATTGGTGATCATGTTACCATGGTGACACTCAATGAAATGTTTACATCCTGTCGCCTGATCCGGGTACACGCCAGTTGGTAGTGCTTCACAAGGGCTGGGCTGAAAATATTATGTGTGAAATAGTCATAAAGGAGATAATGATTATGCTAGATCAACAAAAGTAGCCCGGATGAATTCTATTGGCCATGTTAAATTACACATAATCGATATTACTGCAGTCTAGACAGACTTAACGGTGTTCAACTTTTACAATAAATAGCATGGAATGGAAACTGTTGGATTGTGTAGCTCCTTGGTGAGGACTGGCATATATTGTATAGTCTGGTGCACATCTTTACATCGGGAAACGTGTGCGTATACCACTGAGGTGTGCTTCGGATCACGTTCTACCTCCAGCTAAATACGTCAGGTCTGTCTTGGTTTAATAATGTAATCAGACGTGTTTACTGTCAATAACGTGAAGATGTTGGCGACAATAAGGCGCACCATTGTATGTCGTTAACACATTTATCCCCTCTAGGGTAGAACACACCACATCTTAACACAGCATAGGGAGCGTTTCACGCGAGTCAAGGGATTGTTTTGTGAAGTCCTATTGTGAAATCATATTGTGAAATCACATTATGAAATCCGCAAAGAAAACATCATAAAGGGAGAGCTATCTAAGATACGACTGATCACCCGTCATCTTGGTGACGTAAACTTAACATTGGATTTGTCTTTTTCGCTGCTACCAGGACTTGCTTACTCCCCATCAATCAATCACAGCCCGTCGTTCCTCTCGGTACATAACCACCGACAACATCTCGCCAGCGTGCACAGTCCTGGACTGCTCTTTCTGCCTCTCTCCAGGTGTAACCATCCAGCCAGCGTGCACAGTCCTGGACTGCTCTTTCTGCCTCTCTCCAGGTGTAACCATCCAGCCAGCGTGCACAATCCTGGACTGCTCTTTCTGCCTCTCTCCAGGTGTCATTATTTAATTTCAGATCCTCCTCACATTCTCTTCTTCGCGAATTTGTTGGTCTACCTCTCTTTCTTTTCCCCTGGGGATTCCATGTAATAGCCTTTCTGGCTATGTTAGACTGTGCCTTCCACAGCGTGTGTCCTTTCCAGCCCCATTTTCTTCGCTTTATGTGTTGTTCCAACGGCCGATGTTGGCTGCTTTCCCACAAGTCTTCATTCCTCACCGTATCCTGTCACTGTGTGCTCTATTATAACTCCTGTTTCCTTTTCTAACTTTCTAATAATGTTCACTCCCATTCTGTAACTATTTTCTATATTGGATTTACCTATGCGGACGACTATACATTTATCTACATTAAACTCCATTTGCCAGCTCACAGACCATTCTAGAATTGTATCTAAATCTGGCCTAAATAAATTCACTTCTGCTTTAGATGAGGCACTACTGCATAGTTTTGTGTCATCCTTGAATTGTGCAATAATTGATCCATTATTTTTTTTTTTTTTTTTTTTTTTTGCGTTCGCCTTATTTCTCTATTCCCCAAGGCGGTGTGCGTTACACTGGGGTTTTTATGTTGCGCCTGTCGGCCCAGTGTATCCCACTTCAGCATGCATTTAATGTAAGGGGCTGCTTCCTCCTGCATTTTCTAAGAGTTTACTTCCCCGGGGTAACGGCCGGTACTGTGATGGGGACCGAACCCAGCACCTTCTGGTTGTAAGCCGTGTCACTTAACCACTAGCCCACGCCGTCCCCGATCCAAAATAATATTTCATGTCGTTTATCAAGAACTAAATTGGTCCCAAAACTGAGCCCTGGGGCACTCAAATTTTTACTTCACACCACTCATAGTACTCCTTATTTATGCCCACTCTCTGCATTCTTTCCGTTAAGCAATTTTCAAACCATTTGGCAACTTCGCCACTTATTGTTGGAATTTGTTACCATATTTCTGCTTTTATATTGTTGCTTATTTTATAATTTTATAAATTATTGTTTTTTTTTCATTAATATGTATGTGAACTGCACGTTTATTGGCTGTTTTCTTTTCTTTTCTAAATTGTGTTTAAATGTTGTGCATTTTGACGTTTGCGTCGTGAACAAGTGCACATGTTATGATGATGATTCCAGTAATAATGGTGATGGTGACGAAGTATAAGCTAATAATAGAAGAAATGATCATATTTTTGTTGATGTCAATGAAAAAGTACATTTTGTGGATGAGCGGTAATGTTGATTTTCATTGATTGTATAAACCATGATCACAACGATACAATACAGTCGATGATGAAAATATGTGATGATGACATCGATGAATTCGACAACGCCAGTACCTGAAGACCACACGGTCGAACTGTCAGCTCAGCTGATAAGACACACCTCTGTGTCAGCGGATCGAAGATGCCGAGGTCACAGGTGAAATATTGCTGAAAGATCCCCTGTTTGCACTGGAAGTAGTGAGTACACCTGCCATACGGGTCAGCGTACAGTCCGTCCAGCTTACCACCACAGAGTGGGGCCTGACCTTCCCCGCAAGGCTTGGAGGCATAACTGTTGTGAAATAAAGAACCATTTTAACGGACTGTCCCTCAAACTGTTACTGAACTGCAGTATTTTAAAGAGAAATAAAGAATAGCAGAAGAGATGCGATATTGGACACTTTACCACCGGAGGATATTAACAGCGTACAATATAAACATAACTGACTCGTCGTTGTGGGGACGAATGATAGGTGGCGTCGTTCGTTATGACACATGGCGATATAGGATACTTTTGACGCAAACGCCCATAGCATGAAGGAATGCGACTGGTCCCTGGGTACACCAGATGAATGCTTGAACTTCTGTCTGTAAAGTCTAGATATGGACTGTCCCAGGCCAAAGTCTACATCCGAGTAGCTGTAGGCAAAGAACCCGCTGAACTTGAACACTGCGTATATCGAGGGAACAGAAATCAGGAGAGACTAGTCATGGAATGGCACAAGCAGAGAGAAATATTAGTCACGTGACCACTACAGCCCATAAGCAAAGGGAAAGAATGGATTCACACTGGACCTAAAATGGCAGACTACCATCGAGCCATGATTACCCTGGGGAGGCGATGCAGAGACTGATACAGTAGGGAAATTAAATGGACCTCGAGGTTCAATAACGTATCATCTGGTATGCGAAGGATGTCGTATATGCAGAGATTCTACGAAATCATATTTGTCAGTCAAAAGTTCCGATTTGTGATACAGACTACTGTAAAACATAACTTATACGGTGCATCTAGACTACAAGGCAGTTGTCTGATATAAGAATGTCAGAATGAAAGTTAATGCTCGAGTTGTTTTCTAAATGCTTCAACTAACGTCATCCAAGTTTAGATATTGATACGTTGATGCTGCGTCGGTACCTTCACTTCTTGATAGGCACGCCAAGCTTTCTGTCCTGTTTTCTCAAGAATCTACGTAACTGCACTCCGAGCAGACCCATAGGAACTCAGTCCCTCTCATCAATTGCAGTGTCATCCTTCAAAAAGCGGTTGCTGGTCAATTTCAAAAGATCACCTCTATCTATCGTCAATGATGTCCCGACTATGTGGGCCCCTGCGGTCAGGTTGTCAGCTGTTTCATCTCCGCAAATCCCAGCATGACCAGGACAGTAGATCCGCACACGTTCTCTGAGATTACAAGCCTCTATGTTCACTCATGCCACTCTCAGATCTTCTGCACTTGTCGAAGGGAGTATTGAGAGAGAAGATTACCATCATTAGATCGTAGAAAACCACCTTGGAGCCGAGTTACTGTCTCGATCTTCATTCTGTTACTCGACGTTATTGTCCAAAATGCCCCACTCATCTCACCACTGCTGTGTTGTACAGATCCATCGGCCTATTTGACAGTATCAGAATCCTTGGAGTTTTAACTTATTAGCTGTTTAACTTGAAAGTTCGTTTTCTCACTGCACCAGTCTCTGCATTCGCTACCCAGGGTAGTAATAACCCGGAGGTAGTCTGTCATTTAATCTCCAGCCTGAATCCATACTTACCCGTTGTTTGTGGTAAGCCAATCAATGTCTCCAAGACATCCATCTCCTGATCATGTTACCCTTAATACCTGCAATGTTCATGTCCAGTGAGTGCCTGCAGTCTGCGGCTACTCGCATGTGATCTAGACTTTACAGAAAGAAAGTGGAATCTCTGGTGTACCTAAGGCCGATTCGCATTCTTTCATTCTGGATGCGTTCTAACCTTTCTAATTGTGATCTTGGCAATGTGAGGATGTCCAGTCCATAATCGATAATTGACAGAACCAACTGATCATTTATAATGAAAATCAGCCGCTGTTCCAAGTTATCAGCTATACTAACTGTTAGTGTTCCCAGACCCCATGTGCATGTTTTGGTTATTTAAAATTGGAAACATTTGAACATATATAATGCTAGCACCTTCTAATAATTATAACATAAAGGCAGTAGGCGCCATTATGAATGATGTATTCACTCTTTACCTGTATGGCTGACATGCAGGGATTGTAGGGTCAAAAACGCTTCCTGGAGGACACTCGTCATATCCCCGGAAGTGACCTAGAGCACATCGGAAGAAGATTGCACACCTTCCTTGCTCATCTGGGTAATATCCGTCAAGCCGCGTGCTGCAGTCGGGCAGAAAGCCGCCGTGTTCCTTGGGGACCTAAGACCAACAAGTGAAAGACATGAGAGACTAAACATAGAATATAGTCATCTGTTTAAGGACATGAGAGACTAAACATAGAATATAGCCATATATTTCTTCCGTTACACTTCCTCCTACACGACCATATTATTGTATGTAATTGTCAACAGTGTTAGTTATATTCGTGTCTTCTTAAACACGCCTTTTTCTATATTTCGTTTTATGTTTTCTATAACATTGTATTTTAAATGATGAGGTTGCTAGCCTTATGTACAACTCTCTTCAGTCTGATTAGAAGACACACGTGGAGGTGCAGCAATTCCATGATGTCTACCCCGGTGAAGGGTCCGGTACTCTACATGTGATCTGCCTTAAACACTATTTATAGGGTCCATCCAATGGGATCGTTCTTAAAGACTACCTGTATATCCCCCCGCCCCCCTACCAATCCGCATGGCAATATACCTTAAACGCTACGTAGTTGTAGGAACCAAATCCAAATGGTATATATCTTAAACATTACTGGTAGGGCCCACAATCCACACGGAATCTACCCTAAACATATCTGGTAGGGCCCACAATCCACACGGAATTTATCCTAAACATTACTGGTAGGGCCCACAATCCACACGGAATATATCCTAAACATATCTGGTAGGGCCCACAATCCACAAGGAATATATCCTAAACATATCTGGTAGGGCCCACAATCCACACGGAATCTATCCTAAACATATCTGGTAGGGCCCCCAATCATGACGAGGCGCTGATCTGCTATGCTACTGTTGAATTAACAATCCCTACAACCAAGGATGACCAGACTACTCAATGACACCCTTCTACAAGATGTCAGCTCATTCATATATCTCGTAGCTATGTAGACACAACGGAAGATGTCAATAAGGGAGGGTGAGGGCGGTGGGGGGGGGGCGATGGAAAAAGGGGGGGGGGGTCATTCTTTGCTTTGGAGAACGTATGGCAATCAGAAGAAACTAATGCTGGTACGAAAATCTCAATCTGAAACTCTAATGTTAGGTCGGTTCTATTGTATTGCTCTGGAATGTGGAGGATTACTCAAAACAAAGATAACAACAATTGTGCAGACTCTCATTTCAGGGTACCTAGCAGAATTGAGGGATTCATAAAGTTGGATAAGATCACTATTAGTGGTCTTTGGGGGAGTACTGAGCAGATACTGATGGAACAGGTCATGAATAGAAGGTGATGACGCTCGATATGGCACACATTATGGAAAATAGTTGATAGTTTTACATGGCAGTCTCTGTTCTTGAACAACATAGTTAAAAGACGTTGAGGCAGGATTACTTATTCATGGCGGAGGGAGCTTGAGGCAAGAGAAGTAGAGGCTGGCCTACTACATGGCTGAGATACATTGAGACAAGAGAAGTAGATGGTTAGCCCTACTACATGACGGAGATAGATTGAGGCAAGAGAAGTAGATGGTTAGCCCTACTACATGACGGAGATAGATTGAGGCAAGAGAAGTAGATGGTTAGCCCTACTACATGGCGGAGATAGATTGAGACAAGAGAAGTAGAGGATGGCCTACTACATGGCGGAGATAGATTGAGGCAAGAGAAGTTGATGGCTAGCCCTACTACGTAGCGGAGATAGCTTGAAGCAACAATCAAAGAGACTGAGAATATGCGGATTGAGCATATGATAAGCAGGTGACCCGTGACAGAGAGATTTGACATGTGTTTTTGAAAACCTGTGCTGCATTGTTTGCCAGAGTAGTGGTGTTGATTCATTCATTCATTCATTCATTCATTCATTCATTGATACGATAATTACCAAAAAATTGAATATTTGCTCTTATAAATGACATATTATGTTTAAACTGGTACACGTATTTCGTATCGTGAAGCTACAGATAATAGGCACGGTGCCAATCATGGGATGCCTTGAGAATGTATGTATTATCCATATCATCATCATTGAATAAAAGTCGACTAAGGGGGGTTGTAACTTCGATATGTAACAAAACGTTGTATTAATACTGCAGGAGCATATACATGCTTTATGTAATTGTGACCCCAAGTTACGGTTGGTCGCTATCGGCCTATCCGGCTCTCCCTTAAATTTCTCACATCGTACTCTCCTCTGTCTTAGCCCTCCCACTCGGTCTAACTTTTGTCGGGTCATTATGTGCCTTTTTTTACTATTTGTTGTGTTCATATATCGTGTTGATGTATTCATCTGTTCGTCCATAATATGTTATGTCGTATTTATATTAGCTGTTGTCCCTGGCAAGGTTTTTTAGGTCGAAACGAAGGACCCGATCTTGTTTTTGTCTGCTCGCGATATCAACACCATACGTAAACTTGGGTTGTTTTGTTCACTCAGCGTAAACATGATGATTGGGATGACAACTATACAGCTAGGGTTCAAGCTCTCAACAGGCTGGGGTTCAAGCTCTCAACAGGCTGGGGTTCAAGATCTCAACAACTATACAGCTGGGGTTCAAGATCTCAACAGGCTGGGGTTCAAGATCTCAACAGGCTGGGGTTCAAGATCTCAACAACTATACAGCTGGGGTTCAAGATCTCAACAGGCTGGGGTACAAGATCTCAACAACTATACAGCTGGGGTTCAAGCTCTCAACAACTATAAAGCTGGGGTTCAAGCTCTCAACAGGCTGGGGTTCAAGATCTCAACAGGCTGGGGTTCACGATCTCAACAACTATACAGCTAGGGTACAAGCTCTCAACAGGCTGGGGTTCAAGATCTCAACAGGCTGGGGTACAAGCTCTCAACAGGCTGGGGTTCAAGATCTCAACAACTATACAGCTGGGGTTCAAGATCTCAACAGGCTGGGGTTCAAGATCTCAACAACTATACAGCTGGGGTTCAAGATCTCAACAGGCTGGGGTTCAAGATCTCAACAGGCTGGGGTTCAAGATCTCAACAACTATACAGCTGGGGTTCAAGATCTCAACAGGCTGGGGTTCAAGATCTCAACAGGCTGGGGTTCAAGATCTCAACAACTATACAGCTGGGGTTCAAGTTCTCAACAGGCTGGGGTTCAAGATCTCAACAGGCTGGGGTTCAAGATCTCAACAACTATACAGCTGGGGTTCAAGATCTCAACAGGCTGGGGTTCAAGATCTCAACAGGCTGGGGTTCAAGATCTCAACAACTATACAGCTGGGGTTCAAGATCTCAACAGGCTGGGGTTCAAGATCTCAACAGCTATACAGCTGGGGTACAAACTCTCAACAACTATACAGCTGGGGTACAAGCTCTCAACAGGCTGGGGTACAAGATCTCAACAACTATACAGCTGGGGTACAAGATCTCAACAACTATACAGCTGGGGTACAAACTCTCAACAACTATACAGCTGGGGTACAAGCTCTCAACAGGCTGGGGTACAAGATCTCAACAACTATACAGCTGGGGTACAAACTCTCAACAGCTATACAGCTGGGGTACAAACTCTCAACAACTATACAGCTGGGGTTCAAGATCTCAACAGGCTGGGGTTCAAGATCTCAACAGGCTGGGGTACAAGCTCTCAACAGGCTGCGGTTCAAAATCTCAACAACTATACAGCTGGGGTACAAGCTCTCAACAGGTTGAGGTTCAAGCTCTCAACAACTATACAGCTGGGGTACAAGCTCTCAACAGGCTGGGGTTCAAGATCTCAACAACTATACAGCTGGGGTTCAAGCTCTCAACAAGCTGGGGTTCAAGCTCTCAACAAGCTGGGGTTCAAGCTCTCAACAGGGTGAGGTTCAAGCTCTCAACCGACTGAAGTTCAAGCTCTCAACAGGCTGAGGTTCAAGCTCTCAACAGGCTGAGGTTCAAGCTCTCAACAGGCTGAGGTTCAAGCTCTCAACAAGCTTGGGTTCAAGCTCTCAACAGGCTGAGGTTCAAGCTATCAACAGGTTGAGGTTAAAGCTCTCAACAGGCTGAGGATCAAGCTCTCAACAGGCTGAGGTTCAAGCTCTCAACAGGTTGAGGTTAAAGCTCTCAACAGGCTGAGGATCAAGCTCTCAACAGGCTGAGGTTCAAGCTCTCAACAGACTGAGGTTCAATCTCTCAACAGGCTGAGGTTCAAGCTCTCAACAAGCTTGGGTTCAAGCTCTCAACAGGCTGAGGTTCAAGCTCTCAACAGGCTGAGGTTCAAGCTCTCAACAGGCTGATGTTCAAGCTCTCAACAAGCTTGGGTTCAAGCTTTCAACAGGCTGAGGTTCAAGCTCTCAACAAGCTTGGGTTCAAGCTTTCAACAGGCTGGGCTTCAAGCTCTCAAACAGGCTGGGGTTCAAGCTCTTAAACAGGCTGGGGTGTAAGCTCTCAAACAAGCTGCCAACATGATCTGCAACAGCAATTCTGATTGCCACCAAGTCGCCATCTTCACAAACGCATTATCTGTCCTGCAAGCTCTTAAGGGTGGTACACTCTCGCTTCTAAAATGTGAACTGGGTAGGGAAGCTGCCGAAAAGTTAACTATGCTCCAGTGGCTGCCATCCCACTGTGGCGTGTCTGGAAATGAAAGGATAGATGGGCTTGCAAGGGGGGAGGAAAATGGGAACAAGAAGAAATCACATACTTGGAGAAAGAGAGAGTTGTCCAGACTGTCAGAAGAGAACAGTATCACCAAGAGTTGTCCAGACTGTCAGAAGAGAACAGAACCAACCAAGAGTTGTCCAGGCTGTCAGAAGAGAACAAAACCAACCAAGAGAGTTGTCCAGCCTGTCAGAAGAGAACAGAACCAACCAAGAGAGTTGTCCAGCCTGTCAGAAGAGAACAGAACCAACCAAGAGAGTTGTCCAGCCTGTCAGAAGAGAACAGAACCAACCAAGAGAGTTGTCCACCCTGTCAGAAGAGAACAGAACCAACCAAGAGAGTTGTCCAGGCTGTCAGAAGAGAACAGAACCAACCAAGAGAGTTGTCCAGGCTGTCAGAAGAGAACAGAACCAACTAAGAGTTGTCCAGGCTGTCAGAAGAGAACAGAACCAACCAAGAGAGTTGTCCAGACTGTCAGAAGAGAACAGAACCAACCAAGATAGTTGTCTAGACTGTCAGGATAGAACAGAACCGACCAAGAGAGTTGTCCAGACTGTCAGAAGAGAACAGAACCAACCAAGAGAGTTGTCCAGACTGTCAGAAGAGAACAGAACCAACCAAGAGAGTTGTCCAGACTGTCAGAAGAGAACAGAACCAACCAAGAGAGTTGTCCAGACTGTCAGAAGAGAACAGAACCAACCAAGAGAGTTGTCCAGACTGTCAGAAGAGAACAGAACCAACCATGAGAGTTGTCAAGGCTGTCAGAAGAGAACAGAACCAACCAAGAGAGGTGTCCAGACTGTCAGAAGAGAACAAAACCAACCAAGAGAGTTGTCAAGGCTGTCAGAAGAGAACAGAACCAACCAAGAGAGTTGTCCAGACTGTCAGAAGAGAACAAAACCAACCAAGAGAGTTGTCCAGCCTGTCAGAAGAGAACAGAACCAACCATGAGAGTTGTCCAGACTGTCAGAAGAGAACAGAACCAACCAAGAGAGTTGTCCAGACTGTCAGAAGAGAACAGAACCAACCAAGAGAGTTGTCCAGACTGTCAGAAGAGAACAGGACCAAACAAGAGAGGAGTCCAGGCTGTCAGTAGAGAACAGAACCAACCAAGAGAGTTGTCCAGACTGTCAGAAGAGAACAGAACCAACCAAGAGAGTTGTCCAGACTGTCAGAAGAGAACAGAACCAACCAAGAGAGGTGTCCAGGCTGTCAGAAGAGAACAGAACCAACCCAACGATGACTAACACACCCTTGACCTACAAGGGCAGACTATCACTCTTCGCCTCAGGACGGAACATTAGACTGAATAAACACATGAACAGGCTTCGTCTGTCTGCTTGGCCGCTGTGTACACATGGGGGACAGGCGAATAAACTGCCGAGCATGTTGTGCCGGACTGCCCTCTGTGTGGTCAGTTAAGGAGGATACACTAACCGAATGATTGGACACTACAATCAAAGCTGTATGGGGCTAATGAGCACTACAGTCAACCGTCGACACGGAAACTCGACTGATGGTGTAAACATAAATGACGCGATCACAAGAAGAAGAAGACAATCAAGAATGTTGATTGTGATGATTGTCGTATCAAAATGGCATGCGTGTAGCCTTGTCGGAAAGGTGAGATAACTTACATCAAACAGAGAAACACAATCCATTAGCTCCGGAGAGAAGATTGGCGTGGGTGGACTGCATTCATCTTGAGCGATGTTTCTTTCCTTATAGCAGGTCACAAACAGGGGCGTCCATCGCGTCTGGTGAAGTGGGTACACCCCATTTTGACGTCCTCGGCAACTCCCAAATCGACGATCACAAGGAATACAGCGGCCGCCACTGCATTGTCGTGATGAGTATTCACCTTCAAACGAGAGATTCATGTGATGGATTCATTAGTCAACATTCAGTGTCTATAGGTTGCATGATGTCGTCAGAACACGCATGTATCGAAATTTAGAATTCACTGGGCATTTGATTAACAACTGGAATACCTAAATGTTAAATATGACATGTCAGCTGTTGCATAATCAATACCATTTACATCAGAGATAGACAGAGTAACACTGGAAACGTCTAAATCATGGGTACATGTTACCGCAAGCACAAACAATACAGTAAAACTATATAACAGTACAACAATTAACGGTTCGATATTTGAGTAAATTACCTATTTGTGTAGTAACATTGACAATGATGGATGAAACATGCCAAAACATGATTAATAAAGTCAACGAACTTTCCACTCTCTGCGCCAAAATTGTAACTTAGCAGCTTTCTCTGTGGAATAATTAGTGGAGACTGTTCAGAGACAACGTTAAGTCGGCCTTGTTACATGGCTTGGATATACGGCTCGGACACATGGCTCGGATATACGGCTCGGACACATGGCTGGGGTACACGGCTCGGACACATGGCTGTGGTACACGGCTTGGACACATGGCTCGGATATACGGCTCGGACACATGGCTCGGATATACGGCTTTGACGCGTGGCTCGGACACGTGGCTCGACACGTGACTTGGGTACATGGCTCGGGTTCATGGCTCGACATATGGCTTGAACAAATGGCTCCAGTACATGATTGTGACACATGAATCGTCCTATGGCTCGGACACATGTTGTGTAACTTCGAATATCACGTGAAGGATTCAGACCTTCAGTAACAGATGTCTCCGTCCAATACTTGGTCGAATGCATTCAGAAAAACAGATGTGTGGCAATCAACGATGCTAGCTAATTCAGCTGCAGATCTAAGAGAGAAGTGAATGTGGATAGTCCACCCTCAGAAGGAAACGTAACAACATAACCAGATATGCTGTTGACTGCAACCCAAAGGCGAAGACAAGAACGGCAGTGCCAACGATTGTCAAATAACGGAGGTAAGGGAGGCCGAGACAGCTGGAGCTCAAGGAGACAGCGCGAAATAAAAATCAGCGATGGACAACTGTTGCTTCTGTGTACTCCATTGGGAACATACGCGATTTTGTAACGCCACTAGCACGTGTAAGCTTTAGAAATGTGGCATACATTATAAGACTGCTAATTAATTTTATCTAACTAAAGGAAACAAGCATAGCGTTGAAGACCTAACTAGTTTGGGATCGCACTTCCTGCTGAAGGCGGAATTCCTACTGACATTAAAAATGAAGTTACTGAAATATCTCCTAAATTATTACATGACTAGTATTTAGCCGTCAAACATGTCGGACACTTTTAGATGTCAACCAAAATAAAATTTAACAAATTTAAAGAGTTTTTAGCATACAATTATTAAGAAAAACAATTTGCAGCGAAATATATTCGAACACGCTCTATACTGTTCACTAGCAATTGAGCTATTGCGTATCGTGCAAATGAAACTAGACTTGCTGTATAAATGTTCATGGTGTGTTTTGAAAGTGTTTAGAATTTGGTACATTATTGACCTAACGTCAAGAGCCCGTGACCTCATTAGACAGGTCAAAAGTCACATTCTATCCCTGTTGGAACGGAGGGTGCATACTTGAATTTTTGGTGAAGAAATGTTCATTCCACGGAAAATATTTTTAAAATGTTGTAATGTTACTTTAATAAAATTCTAACTTTCACATAATAGTATTTGACGTTTTAAATGTCAATGTAACATTGTTTTCAGCATATCACGTGGTTTCTGTCTTGTTACTGCACAAAACGTTTAACTATGTTTACATATTGACCGATACAAGACACACGGATAAACCATATGGGCGGACACACGCGAGAATTTTGAGTATTGATGATATGAAGATCACGATAGTGAATAATTGGCTCTTTTTATTGGTTACTGAGATTGCCATTCTTTAACGTCAAGGTCAGAGGCAACACACTGGCCAAGAGTTCATTTGATGTTCACGCTGTGAACTTGGAAACAGGCTGCGTTAGAGCTGCCTGGTCAGCGATGTGGATATCGTAACTGTATACGACGTAATTGCTGACATGCTTAGGAGCCATGCATTGCACTACAGAAAGAAGGAGCCAGGTTCACCTTCTATAGTAGGACTGATGATGTCACGAGAGCTTCAGCAAACCCAGTACTAGAGAATATTCTTCAAGAGAGATGAACTCAGTATGAGTAACTTGGAATACGACTAGTTGCTGAATTGAGAGCAGAATTACCCGCTTTCGTGGCCTTGTGTGCCATCCATTGTTGGGAGAAACTTTGTTATTTTGTTCTCGAAAGTTGGTGGAAGTTGGTGGAAGCAGTCCTTAAATATACTGATATACACATTCGTAGCAGATGCCTGCACGGTCTACATGGCTTGAAGTGGTACAGCACGGTCTACATGGCTTGAAGTGGTACAGCACGGTCTACATGGCTTGAAGTGGTACAGCACGGTCTACATGGCTTGAAGTGGTACAGCACGGTCTACATGGCTTGAATTAGTACAGCACGGTCTACATGGCTTGAAGTGGTACAGCACGGTCTACATGGCTTGAAGTGGTACAGCACGGTCTACATGGCTTGAAGTGGTACAGCACGGTCTACATGGCTTGAATTGGTACAGCACGGTCTACATGGCTTGAAGTGGTACAGCACGGTCTACATGGCTTGAAGTGGTACAGCACGGTCTACATGGCTTGAAGTGGTACAGCACGGTCTCCAACGCGAACTGCCGGAAAGATCTCAACAGATATCGTTTGAACTCCACACAAAGAAACGACGCTGCCGTTGGTTAGAGAATACTTGGTGATAAGAGCTAGATAATAATTACGACGACCTTGTTGTGGAATAACAATATTTTATGAGCACAGACGTTTTTAGCTTCTTCTTCGTGTGACACGTGGACTGGCGTAGATGATCACGCTTCTACACAACCTGCTAGTTCTAGTGCCGTTGGATTCTTGTTCAGACAAGATACTATTTCACGTTATTACCTATTGCAGTATCTCCACTTTGTTTTATCCTTTTATAATATCTTTTCCTAACAAATATGTTTACAGTTGTGGCCTGCCCTTCGCTTTTTATGTCTATATAGACAAGCATAACTTTCATATTGAATTGTTGGTTCGTCTCATTACTTAGTATTTCTTACTGGTCATTTTAAACTGTCGATCATTAATATCCTTATGTTTTTTGAATTAATGATATTAACATAATGAGCAAACACATAAATGTGACAGTGGCACACTACATAGAGGGGATGGAGAGTGTATCACGTACACTGACACATGTGCCATACTGTAAACACTGCCGTATTTTCAGTTATCAAAAAACAGAGATCAAATAACTATCAAATAACTATCATAACACTATCAAATAACTTGAGAACATATAGTAAAAGGAACATACCGGGTGTTATATAACGGAAGAATGGTACCTCATCTTACAGAAGAGAATCAATCAGACAACAAATTTAAACCGCTCAGCTCCCAATGAAGCACTGGATTTCAAGAAATGCACTCATATCCTCTGGTCCGAATCTATGTGCTACAATTCCCTAAACGTCCTTTCTGTTTCTATGATGTACATCTTGAGCGCTCTTCTCTATGTGCCACAATTCCCTAGACGTCATTCCTGGCTCTATGATGTATGTCTTGAGCGCTCTTCTCTATGTGCCACAATTCCCTAGACGTCCTTCCTGGCTCTATGATGTACGTCTTGAGCGCTCTTCTTCACCTGTGCTTTATCTCTATAAGAAAGCAGACAAGACATGAACACACATTTCTTAGGGCTGTCTCTGCACGTTCGAACAGACAAAACGTGTTCTTGTAGATGACCTTTCCAAGTCTGTTGAAGATTTTCTGGTAAATTATTTGTTATAGAATGTAGAAGTTAGTCCATGCCACATTCTTAATCGACGTTTAAGACATGCTTAGCAGGTTACAATGGCACCCTTTCTTTGTTTTCGTGTCTGGTCTCGGTTAGAAATGACAGAGCCGAGAGATTAAGTGCTAATACTACATTTGGGAACCGACAATTTTGTAGTCAAACATCCTCTGTTCAATAGATACAACACTGGAGCACACATACCTGTGTCCCTGTGAGGATCAGAACTAAACAAACGGGTGGTAGACCTCTGGCCGCTCCATCAGAAGAATATAATGACCTTTTTTGCATTATCTTACCTATGTGAGTGATACACTTTATGACGAGAACACGCGAGTAGCATGAGACGACATGCAGTTCCAATCAATCAGTAGGCGCCAACTCTCTATGGAGCACATGTTTTCAATAAATATACAGTAAAACTTCCTGTACTGTGTGGATGAGTTGTATTTCTTTCTATATAGTTTACTCGTCCATATTTGTTGAATTCACTATGTCACACCCTACTTAGTCGTCTCTTACGACATGTTTGGTAGGTGCACTGTGATGATTTTCTTTGCTGCATTTCTTTTGTGCCACAACAAATAGGGTGATATCCGGTTATAAAAAGTAAATAAGTTTAGCGATTTCAAGGCTGACGACAAAGATGATAAACAAAGAGAAAAGCGAAGAGCACTTACATTGGTCAACTGGCTGAAATCTAGACTTGCAGTCAACGTTGACAAACTCGCGACACTTGCCGCTGACGTCATCGAAGAGTTGAGGGTATCTGCACTCCCAGACAAAGACTCCGGCATGTCTCACTCGAAACGGTTGCATCAGCATGAAGGCATCGCTACCACTGCTAGCGCCGACATCGTCGTCCTGGCCTGAATTCGTGTGGTTCTGCTGGGCATCCAAGTTAGCAAGGCTACAGTTGATGTACCAGTGGCAGTTTTCTGAATGTGGGAACAGGGTTCCGGGCTGACGGAAGCATTGGTGACCTGAATATAAGGTCATGTTTTAATGACAGGTTAAAATTTGTTTAATACATTTTACGAATTTTATCTTTTCGCTAAAGTCCTGGAAGATTTATATAAATATATACGGCTGATGATAAACGGTCGCTTATTTCGTCAGTCGCTGCACAGTGTGCCTGGAAGTTTTGTTTCAATCTCGATTAAAGAAACTAGGTCATTCCATGTTCGAACTCAAGACATCCCGATTAGGAGCCTGATATCTTAACGCTTGACTACTACCTCCCCCTGCCATAATCAATATGTATGTTTTATACGAAAGTTCCTCTAAAGCAACGTAACAAATTCATCAGGCATTAAGAGAAAAAGATGAGTGGGTAGGAGGAGAAAACAAGTTTTTCAAAAATAAAACAGAGCGCGAATTTTCATGAGCAGAACTCAAGGACTCAGACAGATGGAACAATAAATTAAAGATAAACACAAGGATCAATCTTCAGTAGTAAAAGTCTTAGCAGCAACAGTAGTAGTAGTAGTAGTAGTAGTCGTAGTAGTAGTAGTAGTAGGTACTTGCAGCAGTAGTAGTAGATTGTCCTTTTGAAAGAGTTCTCAGTCATGCCAGGGCAGAGGTCAATGCCTCCATCCCTGGCCCTACACTGAAATGTATTGTCCTACGGGCCTCTCTTCTCTGAGCCATAATCTGTTTATTTTCTCCCTGTGTAAATTAAAATCCATAACCAAGCGTATATATATATATTTATGACCTCATCACTGTCCCGAGCGTTAGCACTCATCAGCTGGTTATTTTCAAGGTCTGTTTCTTGTCTAAGGTTCGCCTGACAACGTGACAATCTGACATTCCATCTCCAGTGTGGACCAATTTGTCTACCTTCCCTATTGCCTCAACTGTGGTCACCTGTTCAATAATTCACTCTGCCTATGCCACCCAGGACATCCCTCTACTAAATAGCGATCCGTTGATGTCTGATGTATTGTACAGCGGGTGTCGTCTTTCTGAGGTAACTTGTATATAGTCTTTGGAATGGGCCAATTCATATCTGGATGTCGCAGACAGAAAACGCACCCCATCTTGAATATCGAGGATATCTATAATGTATCAAGGAGCGCGACCAAGGTAAATTTCCTTATATGTTCATCATCGTACTCACGATCTGTCACCTATTGTACTCACGATCTGTCACCTATTGTACTCACGATCTGTCACCTAATGTACTCACGATCTGTCATCTATTGTACTCACGATATGTCACCTAATGTACTCACGATATGTCACCTAATGTACTCACGATCTGTCACCTAATGTACTCACGATCTGTCACCTAATGTACTCACGATCTGTCACCTAATGTACTCACTATCTGTCACCTAATGTACTCACGATCTGTGACCTAATGTACTCACGATGTGTCACCTAATGTACTCACGATCTGTCACCTAATGTACTCACGATCTGTCACCTAATGTACTCACGATCTGTCACCTAATGTACTCACGATCTGTCACCTAATGTACTCACGATCTGTCACCTAATGTACTCACGATCTATCACCTAATGTACTCATGATCTGTCACCTAATGTACTCACGATCTGTCACCTAATGTACTCACGATCTGTCAAATAATGTACTCACGATCTGTCACCTAATGTACTCACGATCTGTCACCTAATGTACTCACGATCTGTCACCTAATGTACTCATGATCTGTCACCTAATGTAATAACGATCTGTCACCTAATGTACTCACGATCTGTCACCTAATGTACTCACGATCTGTCACCTAATGTACTCACGATCTGTCACCTAATGAACTCACGATCTGCCACCTAATGTACTCACGATCTATCACCTAATGTACTCACGATCTGTCACCTAATGTACTCACGATCTGTCACCTAATGTACTCACGATCTGTCACCTAATGTGCTCACGATCTGTCACCTAATGTACTCACGATCTGTCACCTAATGTGCTCACGATCTGTCACGTCACCTAATGTGCTCACGATCTGTCACCTAATGTCACTGACGATCTGTCACCTAATGTACTCACGATCTGTCACCTAATGTACTCACGATCTGTCACCTAATATACTCACGATCTGTCACCTAATGTACTCACGATCTGTCACCTAATGTACTCACGATCTGTCACCTAATGTACTCACAATCTGTCACCTAATGTACTCACGATCTGTCACCTAATGTGCTCACGATCTGTCACCTAATAACTCACGATCTGTCACCTAATGTACTCACGATGTGTCACCTAATGTGCTCACGATCTGTCACCTAATGTACTCACGATCTGTCACCTAATGTGCTCACAATCTGTCACCTAGTGTCACTCACGATCTGTCAGCTAATGTGCTCACGATCTGTCACCTAATGTACTCACGATCTGTCACCTAATGTGCTCACGATCTGTCACGTCACCTAATGTGCTCACGATCTGTCACCTAATGTCACTGACGATCTGTCACCTAATGTACTCACGATCTGTCACCTAATGTACTCACGATCTGTCACCTAATATACTCACGATCTGTCACCTAATGTACTCACGATCTGTCACCTAATGTACTCACGATCTGTCACCTAATGTAATCACGATCTGTCACCTAATGTACTCACGATCTGTCACCTAATGCGCTCACGATCTGTCACCTAATGTACTCACGATCTATCACCTAATTTACTCACGATCTGTCACCTAATGTGCTCACGATCTGTCACCTAATGTACTCACGATCTGTCACCTAATGTGCTCACGATCTGTCACCTAATGTCACTCACGATCTGTCACCTAATGTCACTCACGATCTGTCAGCTAATGTGCTCACGATCTGTCACCTAATGTCACTCACGACCTGTCACCTAATGTCACTCACGATCTGTCACATAATGTCATTCACGATCTGTCACCTAATGTCACTCACAATCTGTCACCTAATGTCACTCACGATCTGTCACCTAATGTACTCACGATCTATCACCTAATGTACTCACGATCTGTCGCCTAATGTGCTCACGATCTGTCACCTGTCACTCACGATCTGTCACCTAATGTCACTCATGATCTGTCACCTAATGTCACTCACGATCTTTCACCCAATGTCACTCACGATCTGTCACCTAATGTCACTCACGATCTGTCACTTAATGTACTCACGATCTGTCACCTAATGGCACTCACGATCTGTCACCTAATGTACTCACGATCTGTCACCTAATGTCACTCACGATCTGTCACCTAATGTACTCACGATCTGTCACCTAATGTACTCACGATCTGTCACCTAATGTGCTCACGATCTGTCACCTAATGTCACTCACGATCTGTCACCTAATGTCACTCATGATCTGTCACCTAATGTCACTCACGATCTGGCACCTAATGTCACTCACGATCTGTCACCTAATGTCACTCACGATCTGTCACCTAATGCCACTCACGATCTGTCACCTAATGTCACTCACGATCTGTCACCTAATGTCACTTCTTATCGTTTGTGATGTTCTTCTTTGTCCATTATGAAAGCCGTTTGGTCGTAACGTGGGTTTCGAACATTTTCTTGTTCCAGCTCGGTATCTGAGCCACACTTGATTATAACTGTATACTCTTTATTTTGACGTTAAGTACCAATACAGCCTCGTTTTATTATTGTATGTGCCGCAACATTATTAGCCACGGGATGTACTTGTAGAAATGCAAACAAAACTTGAATATATTTACCGAGTGGATACAGAAGTGTCTTGAAGTTGTGGCGAGTTTGTGACCTTGAGGTTTGGATGACGACAGTTTAGAATGACGACGTGGGTTTGTACCCTTTTCTGATGTGCGTGCGTACCCGGTAAAGCATAGGTGTCTACCCGTTCAGGTGTGCGTGTGTACCCGGTAAGACGTGGGTTAGTACCAGGTAAGTCGTGCGTTTGTTTTTACATAGACGAGGAAATAAAAACCCACCCTCTGCACTGGCATTAACTAAAGTAGTAAACAGCCTTTATTTCCCATTCCTGTACATTTCCCTTCTCAATCGGATCTTAGCAATAGGAAAATACAGTAATGTTAGCACTTTACATATGCTCCCGTCGCCACCAGCTGTAAATGGGTTCATGGATTACTATTGTGGAGGGCTAGACAACTGGACAGCCCACCTCATAAAAAAGCATAGAAAGTCATTAACACATCATCCCTAACAGCGTTTGCTATTCTACAATCTTTTAAAAGTTTTCTAATACGAATAATGATTGACACAAATGCATTTAGTACACTATTCATTTGCAAGAAGTAGTAATGATTTTGTCAGAATTGAATGATATTATGTCGCTGCATTTCCCTTACCTGCGTCTACGTTCAGAAGTTGTAATGTGGCCATAAGATGATGCTGTAAGATACCAATCTGGCTCTCATACAAGACTTTCTCCAGACGGTGCTCTTCCTGATGCAAGGGGGTTGTTGTCCAGGTGCCTTCATCAGCATCGATTAATGGTGTACGTTCAGTTATTGAAGCAGTTGTACGGACAGCTGTAGGCGCGATTGTTGGTTCAGTTGTAGATGACGTTGTAGGTGTAGCTGTAGGAGCCGCTGTATGCGCTGTTGCAGGTGCAGCTGTAGGTGCTTCTGTAAGTGCAGCTGTAGCTGGAGCTGTAGGAGTAAATGTAGGTGCAGTTTGGACCTCAGTCGTAGCAACAGCTGTTTCTAAAACATTTCTATCGTTGTCCCAAAACGGATCGTGTCCTTCACGATCGTACCAGTTTTTGGGAACATATTTGCGCTGCTTCACTTCGTGGGGGGAATGCTTCACTTCGTGGGGGGAAATGTGCTTTTCCACACTAGCGATTTTAGTGTCAGACCTAAGGAAAGCAAGCTGAGATCTTGCACCTGTAGGACTGGCTACTGTTGATAATGTCTTTATAGAGACAACAATGTCACTTTGAGATAGAGAAATGTCAGTAGGCACGTAGTATGTAGGCTGGCGTGTTATAGTAAACAAGTTTTTTAACGTTGAGGTTTGTTCACTGCTTGTAGTGTCTACTACAACCGAGCAATCGTCCCATCTGGACCTCCTTGGGACACAATTAAGTGCCCCGTTACTCCAAACCTGACCAGAAGGGCAGGATGGCATAGCCAATGGTTGCCCGAAATGGCAGATGTAATACTGGTCACAGAAGATGGAATCTCTCACCCAACGAATTGCTTCTAGATCTGTACATGGGTAAACTATCAAACTATGAGCCCTTGAAACACTTGGTAGGAAGACTGCCCAAGCAATGACAATTAGAGCCGACATCTCTTTTCTACTCTTCATTGTACCGGAAGGCAATTGAGAAATTCTACTTGCGTGCATTGTTCTTTAAATATTCTCGACCTACGATAAATAGCAATTATATTTTTTTAAATAATTAATCAATGTTTTTATTTCTAATAAACTGTTCAGACAACTTGAAGTTCTTCACACTGGCACAATTAAATCACATCCAAGAACGTGTAAGGTTTAGTTGGAGAGAGCAGGTGAAAATATTGCTCATGATCACACCAATCAGTAGCTTGCGTCTTTTGCAACCTTCTGCACTGGTGCTGACCACATCCGTAAACTAACCCACAACGAAACGGGCCGACCTTTTACACTGCGCAGCTCGTGACGTCACACACAGACTTTCTTCACGGTCGGGGATTTGGCAACTTGGCCTGGCATGCAAACCCTCTCTAAGCTTTTAACAAATCGGCATTAAAACAGTGAACCCTGGCTAGAAATTTGTTTTTCTGTTTAACTTGTCAACATGGGACACTTGAGACACGAGATGCGCCTCTGTGGCCTTCCATTCCATATGCATGGCAACTAGTTGTGAAGAACGTTGATCAACAAGATCGTTGACCTTGCTTTGGAGACATCAGCGTACACACATTGGATACACACCTGGGATTGTCTACAACTAAACTATCCGCAATGCGAGCATCATAGAACTGCTAAATGGTCATCTCTAATCGTGCTTTGACCTCTCTCTTTCTCTCTTTCTCTCTTTCTCTTTCTCTCTTTCTATCTCTCTCTCTCTCTCTCTCTCTCTCTCTTTCTGTGTGAGCATTGTGTTATTTATTTATTGTTTGTTATATTTGAGAATGAAGTTAGGAAAAAACCAAACTGGCAAGCTGCTAGTAGGAAAACAGAAATGAGCTTCTAGCTTCTTGTGACTAAGAAACAAGTCAAGGTCGTGAGAGATAACATGAGAATTTGAAGACGATGTCCGTCGTAGATTTGTCCATGCCAAAACTGGGCGCTGTCTGTGCTTGTTCCTAGTGTAAGTTCAGACTCAATGCCATCATCTGAGCTCCTGATGTTTGTGTCCATGACTTGCTCGTTGTTAAGAACCTGGCAAGTTTTAACTCTGTTAGTGACAACAACACGCCCTTATACATTTGTTTGAAGCTGTAAGCTACATGACAGTTTTCAGTTTCTATCACCTGTGATCGTCAATTGGTTGTGGCAATGTATGGGTGGTAGATACACTTGAACTATGGTTATTTGCTTGTACATTGTCATGTATTGGTTTGGGGACGGCGTGGGCTAGTGGTTAAATGACACGGCTCACAATCCGAAGGTGCTGGGTTCGATCCCCATCACAGCACCGGCCGTTACCTCGGGGAAGCATACCCTTACATAAAATGAATGCCGAAGTTGGATGCACTGGGCCGACAGGCGTGACATATCAACCGTAGTGCAACGAACACCACCTTGTGGAATAGAGAAATAAGGCGAACGCAAAAAAAAAAAAAAAAAGATTGGTTTATGTTACCATCATTCTCTTTGTTCGTCATACGATCACCTAAAATAGACAAATTATGCCCACATGCTTTAGCATTTCTATTGGTTAATTTATTAATTTGATTGAAATAAATACTTGTTCATAGCGTTAGTTTACCCTTTACAGAACCGATTTGAAACACCCAAGAACATAGATTGCTGCATACATTCTTATCTTTATGTTAAGTCATTGTAAAGTAACTTCATATTAGATGTATCTCAAATAGACTAATGCGGTTATAAACTAAGGTGATGTTTCGAATAGATATTTCAATAGTATTCTGCACAGTTGAGGTCATTTCACTTTGTTTTACTTAGGACTTCAAGTTACATTCCCCATTACAGTTGAGGTTATCTAACTTTGTTTTACTTAGGACTTCAAGTTACATTCCCCATTACAGTTGAGGTTATCTAACTTTGTTTTACTTAGGACTTCAAGTTACATTCCCCATTACAGTTGAGGTTATCCCACTTTGTTTTAATTAGGACTTCAAGTTACATTCCCCATCAAAACCAAACCTTGGTCTTAGTCGTTTTACGCTAACATAGAATAAGGCCTAAAGTATTCTGAAAATTTCTAGAAATTGTTAAACAAGATATACAATCAAATGTGTTTACCGTCTGACAGAGCTGTACGCACCATTCTAAAGCGTTCTGCATTAAATGACCTGCTCTGGCAGTCTCTTGATCTCAGTGTCCTCATCCAACAGGAGATCATGTCTGAAGATCTAAGTGTCCTCTTCCAACAGGAGATCATAGTCTAGGGAACTCAGTGTCCTCATCCAACAGGAAATCATAGTCTAGAGATCTCAGTGTCCTCAGACAAAAGAACATAATAGTCTAGAGATCTCAGTGTCCTCAGACAAAAGAAGATAATAGTCTAGAGATCTCAGTGTCCTCAGACAAAAGAACATAATAGTCTAGAGATCTCAGTGTTCTCATCCAACAGGAGATCATAATCGTCTAGAGATCTCAGTGTCCTCATCCAACAGGAGATCGTAGTCGTCTAGAGATCTCAGTGTTCTCATCCAACAGGAGATCATGCCTGAGGATTTCAGTGTCCTCATCCAACAGGAGATCATAGTCTAGAGATATCAGTGTCCTCATCCAACAGGAGATCATAGTCTAGAGATCTCAGTGTCCTCATCCAACAGAGATCATAGTCTATAGATCTCAGTGTCCTCATCCAACAGGAGATCATAGTCTAGAGATCTCAATGTCCTCATCTAACAGGAGATCATGTCTGAGGATCTCAGTGTCCTCATCCAACAGGAGATCATAGTCTAGAGATCTCAGTGTCCTCATCCAACAGAGATCATAGTCTAGAGATCTCAATGTCCTCATCTAACAGGAGATCATGTCTGAGAATCTCAGTGTCCTCATCAAACAGGAGATCATAGATTCACTTAAATGGGTCTCTTTTATCAGAATATGCGTTCCCGCTAAGGATGTAACCGAGGCTGAAATATCAGTTCAGTCTGAACCGACGAACAGACCGACTTAGGACCCGAAAGGTTTTGTACGTCTTCTTATGTTCTACTGCCCTTGCCATAGACTATCCTTCTTGGGACTCTAAAGTATTGGGGGAGTGTTAAGCATCAAATTTGTCCTGAGTAAACAGGTCAGAGGTAGACGCTTCTGTCTGCGCTGCAGTAACGGCCAAATTCTAAATTCCAAAGATGGAGGGGGCTGTCATGTAAGCTCTAATCTGCTTTAAAAATATTTTGAGACTAACGTTTATGTCACGCCCATATTTCTGTAAATGCAGCACCATCCCGCTAATCTACATACAGTTGCTATCCTTTCCAACAATATCAACTATTCAAATTCAAATTTTGCTTTCTCATTTCACTAGCCTCTAGCGTAAAATTGAATAATGTTTTGCCACATCATTTAGATGGTTAAGGTCAGTATTGGGTAATGACGGTGTTTAAAACACATGCATGGACAGCATGACCTCCTTAAACCTGACAAGAGCTCCACGCTGCTCGATAGCTATCGTACATACCAAAGTGCTTGAGGAAATAATTGCTAAAAAAGTAATGTTCCATCTAGAACGTGAACATATTCTACTTGATGCCCCCTGACACTTACAGACCAACGAAGAAGGCCTGGGGTAGAGCTGAAACAAATGCAAATAATGTGCTCGAGGGCTTCCAGTTCAGGCTAGCAACAGTCACCGTCTTGACCTGGAGGATGCATATAACCGGCCGGACTCTGGCACTTTGATACGCTGTTTGAATGAGTTTGGAATCAAGCTTAAGCTGATCAGCTGGATATCAGTTATCCTTGTGTAGATGACAGTTGCACTCTCTTGAGATCTTGATAATCAGAACCGAAGGAAGTATGTCCAGGATCACCTCAAGCTTTTTGCTGTCAATGGTGCTTTTCAATATGTCTACAATAACATTCAACCTACAGGGCCAGGGCCAACATTAACAATTTAGATGACATATTGACATATAGGGCTGGTTCAGATAGGAATGATATGGTCAGAGACATCCAGAACACTTTTCATAGAATCTCACAACGGTGTGAGGATTCCAGGATTCCAGGAATGATATGATCAGAGACATCCAGAACACCTTACATAGAATCTCACAACGGTGTGAGGATTCCAGTGTCCAGATCAACCTTAACAATAATGGCGTGATAAAGTGTTTCTTGAACATTTCTATAGTGACGCCAGACCTAGCATTCTATAGTGACGCCAGACCTCTCTAGCATTATATAGTGACCCCAGACCTCTCTAGCATTCTATAGTGACGCCAGACCTCTCTAGCATTCTATAGTGACGCCAGGCCTGTCTAGCATTCTATAGTGACGCCAGACCTCTCTAGCACTCCATTGTGACTCCAGACCTCTCTAGCATTATATAGTGACGCCAGACCTCTCTAGCATTATCTTTGGTTGATATCTTTGATTGAAAGGTGCCACGAGTTGAAATACTTGGTAATAATATTTTATTGCAGCCCGTCATATAGGTACCTCGTCGAACAAACCAAACGCAGACGCACGTGAGGGACTGAAGCGCTCAATGATATGACAGCTGCGAACTTGGAACATCAACTGCGCGTCATCCTATTTCGTCAGTTGGACCTGTCAGTTGTTGATTTCAAATTGGGTATCCTCACATTATCAATATAAAAATGTGGAAGGTTGGAACGCATCTAGAATTAAGGAATGTAACTAGTTCTGGATTGCCATAGAGCTACACAGAATTTGAAGATCAGTTAAATGTCAGAACTTATGTCTGTAACGTCTATTTACGGAGGATCATATGACAATGCTTAAATGCGAGTTGCCGCAGACAGAACGCATTGACTGTACAATAACAATAGTAACATCTGTATGCTTTCCTCGACACAGACTTGCACGACAGCTTATCAAACGTTCCTCTGATATATTTCAATTTGTTAGACCTTTTAAAGTTGTATCCAATGAGATCCCAAGTGGACAAGTACATTTCTTGCAATGTCTCTTCTATGCCGTTGACCAAGACCACGTCTCTCTAAGCCAGAACTATGACCAAGGGTGCCATCTGCGAACTGAAATATTTGTTCTGGTGAGGTCGTTGAATTTAGCTAATGTTTATTTGGTGCGTGTAGATGTTAACTTGGTGTGGTCACGTGGGTAGCGTCCAATGTTCACCAGACAAGTTAACAATCAGTGAGTAACGACTGAAACCACATGACATGTAACAACTTATTACTTGTAACAACTCATTCTCATTACTTGTAACAACGCATTACTTGTAACAACTCACATACAATAATGACCAACATTCTATTACGTTTATTATCAAGCGCTAAAACAATAAGGACTCTGTAGATATGAGCTCTGGGAAAGTTACGTCTGTCATTCAAAAACGTCTAGTTTGAAATAATCTACACACATGTCGCATTTGTAAGCTGCACAGTGCTCAAGTGAATTCATTTCACCTTGATTCGAGGACAAATGAGGCATACCACTCTGTAGACGGGGACGCTGGTCTCCTTCTGCGAGATTGACACTGGATCTGAGCCTATTGACACCTTGGGGGTCAACTGGCTTGTGTCCACACGCACTTGCTGACGTCCGTGTCCAAGTGTTGTAATTAAACAATTGTGCGCATAGGTCAACATTGTGAAGGTCTGTGTCCTTGCAGACGGTCAGCCAGGGCTTTGTCCGTCAGTTGAGGTCAATGTTTCATTCTGTGTCACTATCAATATGAAGACTGTTGAAGTTCTAAGATGGCTGTCAGTATTGTAGTTATACTTGTCTTATTGTTTCACTCTGACGTCAACCTGTTCTTCAATTTATGTGGATAAAAAGTTCAAGGCAATTTTATACCGGAAACTAGGGGATTCAATGTTGGAGAATGGGGTGGGGAGGGGGAAAGAGAGAATATGTCCCTTTCTTCTACCTCGTCTTCTCTAGCTGTAGACGAGTCTCCGTTTACTTGGTACCATACCTGTACCAGACCAACATCTCCATACAGTAGAAAGCTTGACTGTCACTCACAACAGAACCAAATGACGACATCAGGGTCAGGAAGGGGATGATGCCCGTGTTGGAAAACTACAAGAAAATGTGTGGGACCAAAAAGAAATCTGGGTCTACATAAGATACACAAATAAATCGCACTGCATTACCCATACTAACACTTATTATGTACGTCTGTAAAACATGGACAGTGATTAGCAGAGACGACAGGAAACATCCATTTCCAGCTGAGGCCTCTTCAAGACAGCATTCAATCGTACAGGTGATGGACGTTTGTTCATCTGAATCTGTCACCCTGACTGACTATGTCACACTGACTTACTCTGCTGCACTGACTGACTCTGTCACACTGACTGACTGCCGCACTGGCTGACTATGTCACAATGGCTGACTCTGCCACACTGACTCACTCGGTTGCACTGACTGACTCTGTCACACTGACTATGTCACAGTGACTGACTGCCGCACTGACTGACTCTGCCACACTGGCTGACTTAGTCACACTGACTGACTCTGCTGCACTGACTGACTCTGTCACACTGACTGACTTTGTCTACTATGTCACACTGACTGGCTCTGTCCCCAAGCAGTAGGTGGTACACGTTGGTTAACAAATAACTTGAGGGTGCCATGGAGTGACATTCATCACACGTCATACTTAATGATCGATTTGTTGCAATCATTGTCTGCGTCTCAACTTGGTGATTGGACAGGATTTGTCAGAGAAATATTTCACTGCATTGCCCCAAAGAGCAGCGGCCAAACACTAGGGTTGATAGTCTTTGATTATCTAACATTTGATTATCTACCCTTTCGTTATCTAACCTTTGATTATCTGAACTTTGATTATTTAATAGTAAATATACTATTTTATAGCCACACACGTAAGAACGAGACCTGTGGGATGCATTATGTGCGAAGCGCAGCAGGAGACAATTCACGACAAAATTCACAACGGCATGTTCAGGAAAATGGTGAGCACTTTATGGGTTAACTATTGGCGCAGAGAAAATCAAATGGTTTGGACATTTGACAAGCTTGAAGTATGATCAAAATGAAGCGAGGTCATACTTCATTGAGGTGTCAGGGTCGCTAGCAAGAGGACGACCCAGGCGACGATGGATAGTGGACCAATAGAAACACTGCACATGTTAAACCTGTCAGCACCACATGCATCCAACCTAGCACAAATGAAGTCAACACATGACTCCTGTCTGCGATGCCTCAAGGCAACAGACAAAATAAGAAGATCTACCATCCCCATTCTTCGTTGACCTCCCACCCTCCAAAAGCATACGAGCCTGTCAACACGAGGCTGACATCGTCAAAGTCGTCCCCAAATATCGAGACAGTCACGCCTTTCTACAAGTTCAAACACTTTATATCCCTCTCAAAATAGTCCATAGTTAAGGTCAGATATTTTAACTTCCTGTTATTTGCCCGAGACTTATGTTATTTGTCGGATGGAGAAGTGAGACGTTAGTCCAGCCAAGCACAACATGCTGGCCAGGATGTCGCGTCAGGGTCAGGCACAATAAACTGATCGAAACCACAATCTCAGTATTCCATGTAGCGTTCCCTGGAAACAGGCTGTTGCTAAGCCAGCCTGGGCTGAGGAGATGTGGGTCGACCTAGTTGTAGATGAAGCCAAACATGTCTTTGATGTTTCTACTGCCATGCCATCAATGACAAGATATACATTGATCTATCCGCTCTCGTGCAATCACTGCCACAGTATGCAATGAACCTTCCGCTCATATACCCTCAATGCGAAGGTATACTGTAATCTATATGCTCCCATACCCTCAATGCGAAGGTATACTGTAATCTATATGATCCCATACCCTCAATGCGAAGGTATACGGTAATCTATATGCTCCTATACCCTCAATGCGAAGGTATACTGTAATCTGTATGCTCCCATACCCTCAATGCGAAGGTATACTGTAATCTATATGCTCGCATACCCTCAATGCGAAGGTATACTGTAATCTATATGCTTCTATACCCTCAATGCGAAGGTATACTGTAATCTGTATGCTCCCATACCCTCAATGCGAAGGTATACTGTAATCTATATGCTCCCATACCCTCAATGCGAAGGTATACTGTAATCTAAATGCTCCCATGCTCTCAATTCATGGATACACTGGAACTATTTTAACGATGTATCAACTTTAGTTAAATACAGCAGTCAAGATGTTTATGAATGTCGACCTTGACAATTGACAAGCAGTCTACTCACTCTGTCCAATAGCAACAGTCAACAGTGATGTGTAAAATACTTAAATACATTGTCAACCTACGCTTCTGTCCAAACTCTCAGCACATCCTGGAATACTAGCTCGGCGACAAAGGAACGCCATTGTGTAATACTTGTCATTAATTATGCAACTGTTGGTATATGTCCACAGGAATTGTCCCCTGGTGAGGATGCATCACATGCTCAACCAATAAGTCAAGCATTTCACCTAGAGAGTAAGAAAACACTATGTGTAGCTGAGTAAAGCGAACTCGGCCTGCCGTTGACAGCTTGTTCTTAACTTAACTTAACTTAACTTAACGTCTTTATACTGGTTTAGAAGACCCTGCAGAGTCTGTATACAACCAGTTACATTTACATCACCTTGCTCTAAAAGCTATGCGCATCCAGTTTATTCTTAAATGCATTAACTGTCCCTGCCTTCACTACCTCCCCTGGCAATGCATTCCAAGCAGACACCACTGTCTTGTTCTATCTTGGCAGTACAAGAAGGCAACAATATTTAGCTGACAACTTATTTGAGCTCATTTGTTCACTCATTTCGCTTTCACGTAATACTCTTCGCACAACCTCATTAGTCTTTCAATCGTGTTCTTCTTTCCATTCTCACATACTATTGATGACTTACGTCATTCATTATTTAAACCAGCAGTTTATTTTGTATAGTTTTCTTCATTCAACTTTATTAATGATTCAATTCATTATAAATAACTAGGAAATGTTTACGAGTACTTGCATTTATTATTTCATTTAGAATTCTCATCATTACAAACATCCATCTCAATCTTTATGTTTGTTCTCATTACAGGTGTAGAATATTCTTTATTACAATTTCCTTCGGCAATATTCGAAGTAACATTTTACTGGAAACTTGAGAAGATGATCTCGAGGTATTCCGATCACTTTCCTGTATACTCGAATATAGGAATATATTTAGACAGCTTGGATTTTCTGAAAGATTCGGGCACAAATGGGAGTCTGTAGACTTCCTCTCCGTCCTCATAGGATGCTGCTAATAATTTAGCCTCCTCATCGTCGAACTCTTTCATCTGATTCACCAGACCCCTTTCTTTCATCGTACCTGAGAATGTAGGAGATTTTAATGTGTATTGATTGCTACGGTACAGTTTTTAATGCGTATTGGTTGCTACAGACAAGTTTGTAATGTCTAGTGGCTGATACAGTAAAGTTTTTAATGCCTAGTGGTTGCTACAGTCAAGTTTGCAATGCACATTGGTTGCTACAGTGAAGTTTGTAATGCGCATTGGTTGCTACAGTCAAGTTTGTAATGTTTTTGGTGGCTACAGTGAAGTTCATAATGCGCGTTGGTTGCTACAGTCAAGTTTGTAATGTTTTTGGTGGCTACAGTGAAGTTCATAATGCGCAATGGTTGCTACAGTGAAGTAAGACAACAAATACTAGCTTACACGCAATACAAATGAATATTCTTCCTAAATTTCTAGAAATTTATAACATGATGACTAACAGCAGCTGTGGAGCTGAACAACGAAATGACGGCCCACAAAAGCTGTAGATGGGTCTCTGTGGTCGAGAAGTGAGGCACTCGCCTCACGAAGCAATGAACGGAAAAGTTGGGAGATCGAATTCTGTAAATTTAAAATGACCCCTACTCTCAAGGGAGGTGGGGCTAGAGTGCCTGTATTCTGAGTTACTCCCAGTCGTTTTGACTTATGTCTTGCCACTGGTCCAAGGTAGCTCGAGACCAGAGAATGAGGTTGATGACCAGCGCAGCACCACCATAATCCAAACACAGAGCAAGTTTTATCATCAAGACAAAACCGTCTGCTGATGTCGCCATCATCGCTTGCAATGGGAAATTTCCTTCTTTTTTAGAGGTGAACAACAAAATGACGGCCCACAACATATGTAGAAGTGAACAACAAAACGACGGCCCACAACAGATGTAGAAGTGAACAACAAAATGACGGCCCACTACAGATGTAGAAGTGAACAACAAAATGACGGCCAATAACAGCTATAGAGGTTAACAAAGGAAAAATGATCTACAAAATTGTTTTAGAGAACACGTTCCCTACATATTCGTTTCCACCGCTTTTTTTGGTTTCTGTAAAAAGTTGAACAATCAGACATTGTTTGTGCGTATGGGTGTGTGTGTGCGTGTGTTTGCGTGTAGGTGCGTAGGTGCGTCTAAGAGTGTGTGTGCGTGCGTGTGTGCGTGCGTATTTGTGTGTGTGTGTGGGTGTGTGTAGAAGAGTACGGCGTTTAGAGTTGAGTAATACTTATCCTATCAAAGATATCCTGGTCAATGTGACCAAAATAAGATTCGTGGCAGAGTCTAGGTTTAGCAGATTAGTTACTTATCTAAAGAGCTACCATATGTATCCACACCCCGACATGACTTCACACAGTAAATAGCACAGTAAACACTGTCCTGTCATAACACATAACATTATCATATATTAATCGTTAAAACAAAACAAAATTAATAAAAAGAACAAAGTGCATCTAAATTAATAATCATAATAAATATATTGTATATTGAACTACGATCGGAGGTTTTAAGCACTAGCTTTGATGATTCCTCCAAGGACATAATACCCAGGCTCTTGCCGCCGCATTCCCCTTATCTGCAAACTCAATACGCAATCAGACACTCGTCCTCACGATCGGAATACGTATTCAGTCTATATGTGCATTCACATATAATCAGATCACCTTTAATCAGGGGATCTTACATCCACATACAGTTGGTTCACGTATGCTTCGGCGATCTGAGCATTCATAGGTAATTAGATCACGTAACATAAAGTCGTATCACGTACTCACTTGTGGTCGCATACTCAGTCGATCTGTGCATACACATATAATCAGAACACACGACGTTTCGAAAGTGTCCTGCACATACCACACACATTAAGATCCCGTCCTTAGGTGATCTGTACATTCACATACAATCAGATCACTTACAATCAGGCGATCTGTGCTTCCACAATTACTTAGATCACTTTACGTATTCACACGAATGTGTACATTCATATGTAAATAGATCACTCATTGTTCATTAGGTGTCATGCACGTACGACACACATTCAGATCTCTTACTGTTCACAGTGTGTACAACATAAACACCTATAGAGCTACTGGCCAAAACTCAAGGTATATGCTGGTCCAGTCAGCCTGCAAACTCACTCACTCCTGACAGCCTCTCAGCTTTTTTCCCAGCCAGTCTCCTTGAGTTCATCTTTGCAGAGTATTTTATAGTATCAAGCAACAAAATGGCTGTATAATGGTCTTCTGTTGGTTGTCTGACTTAGCCATCCTTCTAATTTGGAACTACCCTCAACAAATTGTTATTGAATGATTATCCACGAATCACATCACTTTTACCAACCCCCCTTTACGCCAATTCGGAACGCCAGAGTGGTCATCTCCGAACCCACACCTCAGCTCCGAACACCCCCATTGTAGCAGACAAAGTTTTCTACCTAAATCCTCATTTCCTTTGTCGACATAGTGTCGAGACGGTGTTTGACTTTGGCACGCAATCAAGCAACCTTTGTTCCCAATTTCGCCAGCCCAATCTCCTCTGCCCTAAACACCGATGCGCCAATTGGAACTGTCACATGTATGGGTGTGTGTGTGCGTGCATGTTTATGTGTATAGGTGTGGTGTTTGTGTATGTGTGTGTACGCGCGAGTGTGTTTTTTCTTTAAAACGTTGGTATGGAGGCTAATGTATGTGTGTATTTTGATCTGTGCCTTATGTCTGATTTTGCTTATACTGTTACTGTAAACTGTGTGCATTAAATAGTGTAGATAGCAACCCTGTCAAGTTCATTAAGAATTTAATTTACCTGGACAACAACAAAAACACATCCAGTGATAGTCCATGAAAAGTCCAGTGATAGTCCACGAACTAAATCTACGTTTATCCACGACGCTGTTGTGATGTAACACCTTGTGATGTAACACCTTGTGATGTAACACCTAGTGTGGTGGGAGAAAATAGAGGGGGACGCTAGCTTCAGATGACCCTGACTCTAGTAGAGGGTGGGTAATGATGTATCACATGAAGTAGGTACCAAACCACTGAGGATCGCTATTGACTCTTTCAACGGTCCTTTCTGCTGCATTCTGCTTTTCGAAATTAGGTTGCTAACCCCATTCACAGCACTGTTTAGTTGATAATAAGCAAGAGCTACCATATAAGTGCCTCGCTAACTGAAAGCACATACATAAACATAATGTCAGCATGCATACACAAACATATTGCCAGCATGTAATGCATAAACTAACCAGGGATAGTGTTGTCCATGAAGCAGGCGAAACAGCCTCCCACAAACGAGGGATTCGTCAAGAGGACTTGAAGGACGTTGTTTACATCTAAGTTACCTGTGGGCAGGTGAGCACAGGACATAAGTGATAGTTTGTTTATGTTTTCCAGTGTTCAATTCAGCACACGTTTCAAAGAAGAAGTGTATTACATCAGTAAAACACGTACATGGTGAATAGGATGAAAGGAGCCAATTCAAATTTCATTTTAAAATTATCATTAAAGTTGACGAAATTAAATTACAATTCGTCAAGTTGTACATGATTATCTAACAAAGATGTTGGCTATTTCATTGTGTGTTTACAGTATCCTCCTCGTGCTGAAACACTAGTCATTAGACGATTGCGGCATTCCAAGATTGGTGGATCGATGGAGTTCATTCCAAGCGATCAAAATGGAAGTCTCCTGTCTTAGATCGATGCACTTTTTTGAACTAGCGGGCCTCAAACTGCATCTTCATCATCATTTATCTGTCTGGTTTTCCAAAATTGCCAAGTCGACAGGATTTATGTCGGGATTGTTCGGAGACCATCCAAGTCAGCAGGATTTATGTCGGGACTGTTCGGAGATCAGCCAAGTCGACAGGATTTATGTCGGGATTGTTCGGAGACCATCCAAGTCACCAAATTTATGTCGGGATTGTTCGGAGACCAGCCAAGTCAGCATGTTTTAGGTAGGGACTGTTCGAGACCAACCAAGTCAGCAAGATTTAGGTCGGGACTGTTCGGAGATCAGCCAAGTCGACGGGATTTATGTCGGGACTGTTCGGAGACCAACCAAGTCAGCAAGATTTAGGTCGGGACTGTTCGGAGATCAAAGTGTTGGAGGTAAACAAACAGAAGTCTCCTGATTCAAGAAATTGAAAAGTTTTTAGAGCACGAAGAGCAAGTGTACCATTTTGTTGACAGATAAACGACTAAAAATACTCAATTTTCTGGAATAAGATGTTACTTCAGTACCACATCCTATCACCATGCTCCATTGAAGTGAACAAAATTCCATCTGCTTGCTTACTTACTTTTCATTAAACATTGAATAGTTTTACAAAAGCATACACTTAATATTTATCTTGAGAATGACATTAAAAGTGCACAATGACAATTGGACTAATAGATGGGCGAGGAGTGTGACAGACACGTGGCACGGCTCAATACCAGCAATACCTCGTCATTTGAAGGATGAGATCTACATACCAGTGACATTTGAAGGATGACATCTACATACAAGTGACATTTGAAGGATGAGATCTACATACCAGTGACATTTGAAGGATGACATCTACATACAAGTAACATTTGAAGGATGAGATCTACATACCAGTGACATTTGAAAGATGATATCTACATACCTGTAACATTTGAAGGATGACATCTACATACAAGTGACATTTGAAGGATGAGATCTACATGCCAGTGACATTTGAAAGATGAAATCTACATACCAGTGACATTTGAAGGATGACATCTACATACCAGTGACATTTGAAGGATGAAATCTACATACCAGTGACATTTGAAGGATGAAATCTACATACCAGTGACATTTGAAGGATGACATCTACATACCAGTGACATTTGAAGGATGAAATCTACATACCAGTGACATTTGAAGGATGACATCTACATACCAGTGGCATATGAAGGATGAAATCTATATACCAGTGACATTTGAAGGATAACATCTACATACCAGTGACATTTGAAGGATGACATCTACATACCAGTGACATATGAAGGATGAAATCTATATACCAGTGACATTTGAAGGATAACATCTACATACCAGTGACATTTGAAGGATGACATCTACATACCAGTGATATTTGAAGGATGAAATCTACATACCAGTGACATTTGACGGAAAGCATCCAAATACCAGTGACATTTTTCAAATATTACTCTTCAGATGTCTCTTTCTTTTGTTACTATCTACATTCTCAGCTGTCCTCTTGACCTTGAACGAAGTAACGGGAACAAGCTGCTGAGCAGCGCAAGAGCTGCAGTGGTCAGCGACCCATAGCTGACTGCCAGCGTCAGGGCCAGCGAACCATAGCTACCAAGACCCTTCTACACCTCCACGCGGTGATTTGGATAACAGGCTGCATCAGGGCAGACTGGCTAAGGAGAAGGGATCGAAGAGGGAATGCTAACCCGGTACTCAAAAAATGCTTGCTGAATTCAGATGTGTTGGATCTAAAGGTGGAAATATCGCAGCCAGTCTGTAAACTACGACACAACGCATTCCGGTCTCTGGACTACATTCTGCTACTTAAGCCCTTTCATTGTTTGGTAGTGGGAGATTGAGAACGAACGAAGAAGAAGAAGAAGAAGAAGAACTAAGTAACTTTACAAACTTTCATGTCTGGTACGATCTGTCCTTATTGCAGCATAGTTTGTTGTCTATGTTATTTACGTTGTTGTGTGTACAATTCCGACATTACGTAGCAATGCATGAGACTTCTTGTTGAATGTTGTAATTGCTGTTTATTCCACATTTCATTTGCTCTATGTCACCTACACTGAGACAGTAACACAAGGTTACAGTAAACAGATCAAGAGAACCGAGTTCACTGCCACCAGGCAATATCTTTTAACAGGCGGTGAAGGAAATGCACGCTGCTAAATCTCATAGCTTGCTGATTATACACACTTATTTGGCCTTCCAATGGATCAATATGTGTTTCGTCTAGGTTTGAACTGCTTGTACTTCTATTGAAATGTTAGTGGTAGAGCATTTCAAAAGGCCTCTAATATCTCAAGTATCCATATAAAAAATGTCCACATATTATTTTGATAAACAATAAAATAGTACTAAATGAAAAATTACTACACACACAAATTCCTGAGACAAAAGACACAACAAAATAAGAAAGAAATCAAATGATGAAATAGCAAATACAAATTGTTGCTGAGTTCATGTACATCAAAATGCATTGCAATGAAGGCATTCTATATTGTGAACAAATCCAGAGAGCCTGGATGAACTTGTGCGAATGAGAAACGTTGAGGTCAAAATGAACTTAACTTCATTAAAATGGTTTAGAAGACTCCACAGATATTGTATACAACTAGTTTGTTTCACGCTATCTAAACTAAAAATAACTATGTGCAGCCAATCTTATTTTCCATGCATTTACAAACCCTGCCTACACTATATCCTGTGGCATTGAATTTCAAGCATTCACCACTCTCTGACTAAACAAATATTTCCTAATATATAATCTGGACCTGCCTTTAAACAATGTCAAACGGTGCCTTCTTGTTCGTATAGCCGGTTGTACTCTGAAAAAAACTTGATATTGTCAAAATGATCCTTTCCATTGATTGTCTTATAAACTTGCAACTCATTTATTAACTTAAGAAAGGTCTGGAGTGAAATAACAAGAAAAATATGAAAATAAAGATGCCATGAAGAAGAATTCTCACAAGAAAGGAAACTGCATAGCACAAGAAGAGGATGACTATTATGTTATAAAGAGGTTCGGGAAAGGGTATTTCACCGACTTACCTGTATCAATTGCGTTCGGGTTCTTCTCAATCCAATAAGGCATCATCATCCCCAACAACAGCGAGGTTCCTATTATTGCCAGATTTCGCGTTGAATTTAAGTCCACAAACTGGCAACAAAACAAGGTCAATGTTTCAGTGACATCGTTTCCTGTCAGTACTATTATAAACATTTAGCGATATTAACACGCTAACTATCACCATTCAGCATCATCATGACGCTAATTGTAAGTGTGGATAGAAAAACTCTGGCAACTGTTCAGACACTATGGGACACCAAATAAGTACATATCCCTCATCCACAATATGTACAAAGATACAGTTAGCAGAATGGTACATGAATGAGCAATAACTGAGAGTTTCAGGGGTGCAAACAGGGGTGAGACAAGGTTTGCTCTTTCTGTTCTTGTTGGATTTATTGGATAATGAAGATATCAACACAGGGAAAAAGAACTCGTATCCAGCGGACACTATCGTCCCAAGTAGAGAACCTGGACTACCCAGATGAGCTAGTACTTTTGTCACAGTCAAATGCAAAAGAAACTTGATAGACTGAAAGAACAATCATTTCAATTGGGACGGAAAATCTACATGAAGAAAATATTGTTCGTTAAACTCAACGTTTTTAACAAAGAAGCAATCATGCTGGAAGCAAAGCCGTTGGAAGAAGTTGATACCTTTACCTATTTAGACAGCATAATTGACACATCAGGGAATACAGGTGCAGATGTAAGGATCAGAATTCAACAAAGAAGATGGATATTCCTGATACAACGTATGGAGATCCAGAGAGGATATAAAGATTGACACCAAAGTTTGAATAATCAACGCAAGTGTCAAATCGGTTGCTGTATTGAGCGGCAATATAGAGATCCACCAAGATCTTACAACAAATTCTCCAATTCTTCGTTAACAGATACATAAGACGAAACTTGAGCAAAAAGTGGCAGGACATGGTGAGCAATGTAGAAATATGGGATAGGAGCCAACAAGATCCACTGGAACAACATGCCAAACAAAGAAAATGAGGCTGTATAGGACATACGCTAAGGAAAGTACCTTTCAACATTGCCAGACAGCTTCCTAGATGGAATCCTCAAATGAAGAGATTGAGAGAGAGGTATTGTCAAAAATACACGGAGAAGAGAATGTGAGAAAGAACTCAGATGAAATTATTACACCTGGAGAGAGACAGAAAGGGCAGCTGGTGACGATCTATGCTGTCGGGATGTTGTCGATGACCTTTGTACCGAGAGCAGCGACGGGCTATGATTGATTGATTGCTTGATTGAACAGACAGAGTATGCTGGAGCTCCATTGCAGCCGACTTTCGTGGTAGAGATCGTGCCTGAACTTACCTGAATAGAACGTGAAACAGATAACAGATATGTCAAATATCGCTCGAGCAAAGACTGGGACGTTTTTGCCAGGATGAAACCAATCTAGATTCTAGTACATACAGCAAAGAGACAAAGTTTAGGCTACATAATCCAACCTATCTTGCCCAGTTGTATACTAAAGATCAGAATGCTGGCCAAGAAAGACGTTCAGAGTTGATCAATCTTTGATCACTCGCGGTTTCACATAATAAGGCCGAACAAAATATCTAACAGCAAACATCTTCAATCTGACTAGGAAGGAAACTATGACCAACGAGGTGGGGATTGCAAATCTAATCCCATAGTGGTGAGTTTACTGATGAGCATCGCATTACAATACAGCCAGTATGATGCCATGTCACCTTTTCAAGAACCCCTCAGGATTTAAGAAAATCTACTGCTACTTGCTACCAAGGATAAGTCAAGAATGAACTCAAATCAACCCAATATGTTTTGAACAACAGGACCAACAACAACATAGGCAGTAGGACAGCTCTTTCCTGTGGTGAGCAGCATACATACCTGAGGATATGACAGCACGGGCAGTTGTACAGCTCTTGCATGTGGTGATCAGCATACATACCTGAAGATATGAAAGAACGAGTCCAACAAAGATCCCGTTGGTGACAAACGCTGATCCGCCCAGCACAGAGTAAGGTATGGTGACAAACACAGCCCCAAATTTACCAACTACGGCAAAAATGATGTAGATAAGACCACAGAACTGAAACACTCGGCGACTTGCCACCTGTGCCAAATGGTGACAGCAGA
The DNA here is from genome assembly GCA_036924085.1 of Ariolimax columbianus. Taxonomy (NCBI): domain Eukaryota; kingdom Metazoa; phylum Mollusca; class Gastropoda; order Stylommatophora; family Arionidae; genus Ariolimax; species Ariolimax columbianus. The sequence continues at coordinate 173,651,521 of JAVGWX010000001.1, forward strand.
AATGTGTTAATAGTGGCTGCTATGTTCAAAAACTTTACAAACATAAACACGATAAACAGCTTACTAAATTTAAGTTAATCAAATACCTTATAATTTCATACCTTCTTCCATAAAACCTGTGGGTGTCGCACTCTGAAAGATTTAATAATGGTATTTTTTATATTAATTTTCATATTAATGAAAACCTTATCAATTTACCATACGAACGTAGACATCCGTCTGAGAGTTGAAGACGCTATCGGTCCTTTTGAAGATCTGTTCACAACTATCAAAAGACGAAAGATGGCCTGGTGCGGGCACGTCGCGAGGTCAAACGGAATTCCCAACTCGATACTCTTTGGATCCGTACCGGGTCAGAGAGGGCGAGGACGTCCAAGGAAGAGATGGGTCGACAACATCACTGAGTGGTCAGGCCTTCGTCCCGGTGAGATACGTCAGGCGGCGACAGACAGAGAGAGCTGGCGTAGGTTTTTCATATCTTCATGTGTGCCCCAACGACCTGATGGGTTACGGGTAGAACTGAACTGAACGTGTTATTTTATTAGTCTTAATTTTATACACATGTTGTTATTCCAGTATATTATTATTGTCATGAACACACTTACAAATATATTATATTTGATGTGCTTTGTTCTTTCCGTTAATAAGCTGAGCAGAAGGTTTCCAAGAACACTGTAGTAGAATCAATGTAGCAGACGAGACAGGGGCCTGCTCTTTTGGCTCACTGAAGCCTCTCATTGACTCTCAACTTCTGGCTAACTGAAGCCTCTACTCTCCATTTCTGGCTCACTGAAGCCTCTACTCTCCACTTCTGGCCCACTGAAGTGTCTCCTTGACCCTCCACTTCTACAATCTTTAATCTATCACTTCTACTCACACTCACGTCAATAAACTAAGGCCACTATTTCATAACAATAAAAACAAAAATATGTATTCCTACACGTTACACTTTCTCTTCAACTCTTCTATCATACACAGCTTACTACACTCTACTATATAATGACTATCTATATCTTAAAACTCTAACTACGGCTATACCTATAACTATTATCATCAGTCTACTCTCCGAACTTGGCCTGCTGTAATTTTGTGACGAATATTTCGTGTATAAACACAGATAGGAAATTCGTTGTCGTAACCCATGTAATCGTTCTTGGCTCTGTTCCTCTATGACGACTGTGGCTCTGCGTGGTGGACGTCAACAATCTAGAAGGCTTCTGTCAGATCTATGATGACTCTAAAATAGTGAAGGTTGGCCACGTGTCTGTTGCTGGTTTCTAACAATTTCTGGCAAAGTTTTATCTTTTAGCAGATCTAAATCTTGATGAAAGGTTGTACTCTGCTATAGCGTGATAGCTATCAAAATCTGGACTGCTTCGGCGAGATCTACGATGACTCTGCACAATTCTAATTACTTAGTCAAAAAATATGCATTACCTTTCTTCTGTGAACTGAGGGTGCAATTCTATTGTCCACTATGGGAGGTCTAGATCTCGTCGGAATCAGTCTGTTCTTGGCTATGTAACAGTTGCAGTCGATGCATGGGCGTTAAGGGCAGAGGTGATGGTGTCGGCGACTCTGGGAACAAAGGTTCCTGAATATGTGCCACGGTCACTCACCGTTCCGACACTAAGTCGACAAAGGATAACGGGGCGGGGGGTCGGGTTGAGAAGAAGAATGTGTCTGGTACAAGTAGGGGTTTTGAACTGACCACTGTGACGTTCCGATTTGTGTAGTGGGGGTGGGGGGGGGGAGTTAGTGACAGACGTAGGCCATCAGGTCTTGCTGGGACATTTTAGAGTGACAGGAATTTGGAGTGATTCATTCTAATAACAACTAAATGGAGGACGATCCAAACCAGAGTGACGGCTGAGTCAGACAATCCACAGAAGCTCATTGGACAACCTGAAAACTGCTTTGAGACTATATAATACTAGGCAAAGTTTAACTCAAACAGACTGGTCATGTAGAGAGAGAAAGACAGAGTTTAGCTAGGAGACTGTTTAGCTCACCGATTTTCTAGAACAGCAATTGTTAGCCTTCTACTAGTTTAGCAGGTTGTTAGACGAATGAGTAAGATATGGAATTATTTTCAGGGTGGCTGAACCAGCATAGGCCTTTGAGTCTTGGCCAGTCTCTTTATAAGATGTGTTGAGCACTCGATGCAAACATTGAAGAGAGACTAAACAGAAATGATGCTAAAGGAGCATACAAGGCGGTCAAAGAACTGGTAACACCAAGACAAAGCAGGAACCTTATGATTCATGATAAAAACGGCAAGTGTCTCATTGAGGGAAATGATGTACTGGCAAGATGGACAGAGTACTGTTCCGAGCTATATAACTATGAAGGGCGAAAAAAACCTGAGAAAACATTTTCCCCCCCCCCCCCCCCAACACCAACAAATATAGAGGATAACCAACTGATAACGAAGGAAGAGGTAATTGCAGCGGTAAATACATTGAGAACAGGGAAGGCGGCCGGCGTAGACAATATACCAGCAGAGCTCTTACAGGCAGGTGGAGAGGTAGTGGTGGAAAGCCTGACACACATCTGCAACAAAATATGGGCGACAGGAAACTGGCCGGACTTATAGACGAAATCAAAAGTTATACCGTTACATAAGTCTGGAAACCTAAAGCTGTGCCAAAATTACAGAACAATAAGCCTCATTAGCCACCCTAGCAAGGTCATGCTTAGATTAATCCTCGACCGATTGAAACCCCAAGCAAAGAACATTATTGCCGAGGAGCAAGCAGGGTTCAGACAGGGAAGAAGCACTACAGAACAGATATTTAATTTAAGGCTGCTAAGCGAGAAATATCTAGAACAGCTGCAAACACTGTATCATGTGTTTGTGGATTTTAAGAAGGCGTTTGATAGGGTATGCCATAAAGCGCTTTGGGCAACCATGAGGATGTATAATATCAACATAAATATTATAACGGTCCTTGAACACCTGTATAACAAGGCGTCTAGTGCAGTTCTTGTGAATGGGAGGCGAGGAGACTGGTTTCGCACATCAGTTGGTATGAGACAGGGGTGTACACTCTCTCCAACTCTTTTCAATATATTCCTTGAAGGAATTATGAGTGAGGCACTTGGAGGTCACGTTGGTACTGTCAAGATAGGGGGCCGAACGATGACCAACCTTCGTTTTGCAGATGATATCGACAGGTTGGCGGGTTCAGAAGCAGAACTCCGGGAATGGGTCAGAAGGCTTGATGAAACAGCTCATGAGTATGGTATGGAGATAAACGCTGGAAAGAAAAAATTAATGACCAACAACGCTACGGTCTTCAAGAGCAAGGTAAAAGCTAACGGTCAGGAACTCGAAGTGGTTGACCGTTTTAAATATCTTTGGTCGATTATCAGTGATGAAGGATCAAAATGTGAGGTGTTGGCCAGAATAGCACAGACAATAGCGTACACTGGTCCTGTCAATATTCCTCTATGCGTGTGAGGCATGGACAGTTACAGCTGACCTTCAACGAAGGATACAGGCCCTGGAGATGAGATGTTTCCGAAAACTTTTAAACATAACGTACAAAGATCGAGTTACAAACGAGGAAATACGAAATAGAATTACAACGGCAATAGGGCCTTTCGAAGATCTCTTGGCAACTGTCAAAAGAAGGAAACTCACTTGGTACGGTCACATATCGAGATCAAATGGTCTTGCAAATACAATCCTCCACGGGAAGGTGCAGGGCAGACGACGAAGAGGCCGGCCCAAAAAGAGATGGGAGGACAACATAAAAGAATGGACCAGTCTCCGACCAGAAGAGTCACAGGCAGCGGCATCTGACAGAGAAGGATGGCGTGGAGTTGTGAGGATGTCTTCATGTGTGCCCCAACGACCTCACCGGTTACGGGATGACCTGACCTGACCTGAGCACTCTGTGACTAGAAGAGATCTGAATGTCTGTTGTACGTGCAGGAAACCTTGTGAACAATATATGTTCTGAACAGTCACACGAGTGTACAGATCGTCCGAACACGTGATCTGATTATATGTGAGCATACAGATTCGTCTGAGTACGTAATCTGATCGTGAGGACGAGTTTGTGATTGTGTGTTGATTGTGTAGATAGGGGAGTGCAGACGCAAGAATACTGGGCACCATAGATCTTGGAGGAACCATCAAAAGCTTATACTTACAACCTCTGAAATACTTAATATGAAATATAATGCTTATCGTTGTTATGATTATTCTGTTTTGTTGGTTTTAGTGATGTTAATAAATACGGACTATTACCTGCCGTTTGATATGCTTTTTGCTGTGTGTAGTCTTGAATGATGTGGATGCATGTGGTACATTCTAGATAGCATCCACCACTGTGGAAACGCCTTACGCCGCCACAACATATCATAAATAGATAGTTAAGCAGAAGATCCAACAATTCGTGCAACCAGCTATTTCATAGCTTATCACCAATTCGTCGATTACGAGTAAAGTGTGCTACTGTTCTCATTCAGAACAACCTTTTAAAACGTGTATGTCAGCCATTGATGAAATATAGTTTAAATGCAGTCATTTATATGTTATGTTGCTGTGTGCGCCATTATTTATTTGCTGATTTTTCAAAGAGTGATTTGTTGTTGATGTGCCGTTGGAATAGCATTTTATTTTATAGAGAAGCAACCTTATTTCTTCTTTGTTCTTTTACTTTAGAATTAAAAACTTCACAGCGAAGGCAGTTTTAATAAATGAACACAAATTGTCTGCTCTTCGCACAACTTTGATCAAAAACAAATACTCGTCTGTGATAGTCTTTCTATCGTTGTCCCCGTCTTACCTGGTGCGTTTATATTTATCGCGTTCTCTTCTCCATGAGTGTTTAGATCTGCCTCTATTTTTTTGCCTTGGTAATTCCAGAAAGGAGACTGTCCTATAATGCAACAAACTATTCTCCGAAATATGTCCCTTATTCTTACGTCAAAACTCACAGCTATCTGTCCGGATATTTCCACAGTTTCATGTTACTGACTTTATCATCCTATTATAATCCCTCTACCTGTTCTGCGCAGGTACCCAGTGACGAAGGTTTGGATCTTTCTTTGTTGTAGTTTTCGTTGCTCCCCACATCACAGAGTTATACATCAACACGGACATTGCATTGGATTTGAAAATTAGTATTCTTATGGTGAATCCATTTCTTATGAATTCAAGAGGATCAAGCCATGGCCTACTTTAGATAGCCTGTCAGACTCATCGGGAAAATCCCTTTGAAACTTCACATGCTACTAATAAATAACGGAACTCATATTGTGCCAATGTTTATAATCAATCCATGCTCCACACAAGAAATTAAACACATTCACGTTACTAAATACAACATATCACTGTTGAGAGTAATTTTCTCACAAATTCCTGCCCTGAAACAAACTGCATACCCATGTTTCCAAAAAGGTCATTACAGTTGCACTGATAGTTAACATATACAAGTTCCGTTATTTAGTCAGCCTTGAAATGTGACGTTTCAAATGGATTTATCCATGAAGCTTGTATCTAAAGAAGGCCATGATGTAGCACAAGAAAGGCCAATGAAGCTTTCTGTGACGTATACACAAAACATGGACAAAGATTACGTCACTCACCCCTGTTAAGTTGATAGCTCCAATATTAGAGCCAAACGACAGAGTAAGATGACAACATCCCAGTGATCCTGACAGCATACACATGAGTCCCTCTACGGTGATGCCCCTGTTGAAGGCATATTTTGGAGGAGGTGAAGCTCGAACTGCCCGGGCACACGCGCTGTAGTCTCCGATAGAGTCGAGAATGGACGTTATTGTGGCCACGAAAAAACTGATGAAGCCTGCAGCACTGAAGGAGAGGGGACCCAACTTACCTGAAACCAGATGGGATGATGAAATAAGTTCGGTTTTCTTACACCTTAACCTGATTTGAGCCTCATGGGAAGATGCTACGTTTGTTCATGTGTAACTGACTACCCCATGACTATCGAACATCGTTCAGATGTGTTAGTGTCCACAGCTGTTCTCTGGTTTGATTGGTGAGTGTGATGCATTCACAGACTTCCCCCTCCCCCTTCTCATTTACATTCTACGTGTCTCCCTACATACTCTCAATAACAGAAACACAACTGTCAGTCTCTCTGCACACCCTCAATAACAGAAACACAACTATCAGTCTCACTACACACCCTCAATAACAGAAACACAACTATCAGTCTCACTACACACCCTCAATAACAGAAACACAACTATCAGTCTCACTACACACCCTCAATAAGAGAAACACAACTATCAGTCTCACTACACACTCTCAATTAGAGAAACACAACTACTTGCACGAAGGAGAATTGTTAGTAATCGTCTCAGTAACTAGCACAGTCAAACAGGATTGTGTGCTGTCACCGACACTCGTTAGCGGGCTCGTTGTATCAATGCTCTATGTTGTTGTGAATGCTCTATGTTGTTGTGAATGCTACTGGCAGCACCATTGGTACCTTCCAACTACTGGCAGCACCATTGGTACCTTCCAACTACTGGCAGCACCATTGGAACATGCCAACTACTGGCACTCATATCAGGTGCAGGGTGCTTTTCAATCCGAGACGTCTGAATCCTTAGACCAATGTGAATGAAGCAGCCATCTTGGATCTTCTGTTTGCTAACGTCTTAACTTAACACCTGCTCAGAATATGACATCTGACAAAGAATCCTCGAGGATAATAGAGAGAGAGGGAGGGGGAGAGGGAGGGAGAGTGAGAGGGAGAGATAGGGATAGGGAGGGAGAGAGAGAGAGAGAGAGAGGGAGAGATGTCGACTAAAAATACATAGAGATGATAATGTGAGAAAGACCTCAAATTAAATTACTACACCTGGAAAGAAGCAACAATAGCAGACCAGTACCGTGCAGGATATTGAGGTGTTGTCAATAAAGCGACGATTTTTAATTGATTTATTGAGAACATATTTACCATGACCCAGTTTTCGGTGGCTTGCAGTCATTTTTACTCATAATCAACACTAGGAAAACTGAAGTACTCGACCAGTCTACTCCTGGGAAGGCCCTACAGCCAAACAAATACTCCATAACCAACGTCTACAAACAGACGATAGCTTCACCTACCTAGTGGGTCGATAGCTTCACCTACCTAGAGAGACGATAGCTTCACCTACCTAGAGAGACGATAGCTTCACCTACCTAGAGAGACGATAGCTTCACCTACCTAGAGAGACGATAGCTTCACCTACCTAGAGAGACGATAGCTTCACCTACCTAGTGGGTCGATAGCTTCACCTACCTAGAGAGACGATAGCTTCACCTACCTAGTGGGTCGATAGCTTCACCTACCTAGAGAGACGATAGCTTCACCTACCTATACAGACGATAGCTTCACCTACCTATACAGACGATAGCTTCACCTACCTGTACAGACGATAGCTTCACCTACCTATACAGACGATATCTTCCCCTAACTAGAGAGACGATAGCTTCACCTACCTATACAGACGATATCTTCCCCTAACTAGAGAGACGATAGCTTCACCTACCTATACAGACGATAGCTTCACCTACCTAGAGAGACGATAGCTTCACCTACCAAGAGAGCCGATAGCTTCACCTACCTAGGGAGACGATAGCTTCACCTATCTATACAGACGATAGCTTCACCTACCTATATAGACGATAAAGCTATCAAGAGAGTTGATAGCCTCACATATCTAGAGAGACGATAGCTTTATCTACCTAGAGAGTCGATAGCTTTACATATAACTTCACGATAGCTTTACTTATCTAGAGCGTAAAATAGCTGCACTTGCCTAGAGAGTTGATAGCTTGACGTATATACAGCCCCACCTCCCCTCCTTTTCCGCCCTGCTCTATCCCCAGCGAAGCTAAAATCGACTCCGCCATCGATGGATGCCCGGTCAAACTCTGCGTCTTGGAGACTACAAGCCAACATTTTGAACCGACAGAGCTTCAATGTCGCCAACAAGATAAATGTGCATCCTCCTGTAATGTTAACCAATCTGCTACGTGCCTACAAAAAATTGACAGTAGACATGCTAGACAGCTAAATCGTTTCCACATGGGCAGGCTGCTTAGGATCAGATGCCAGGCAAAGAACCTAAGCCTGATATTCTTAACAAGTCAAACACGGTGAGCATTCATGCGATTTTAGAAAAAAGCCCAGATTAGATGGACAAGACATATTGTGTGCATGCCCAATCAGTGTATTCTCAAACAATTGCTAAATGGTGAACTCAGAACAGGCAGATGTTCATCAGGGAAGAGGTGGGGATGGTGGAGGGTGCGGGGAGCAAACACTGCAGAGACTCCTTAAAAATGTTTCTGTAAGGTTCAAACATTGATGCTATCTCATATGCACAAAACCATATATCTGGAGCGCTAGCATCACACAAGGTGATCAGATCGCCGATCGAGACAAGAACAACACACACGAGGACCCCCACAGCGGACACATCAGACATGTGACCCCCATGAGCGCCAGAGTCTGCATTACCAGGATTGAATTGTACAGTCATATGAGATCACATCTCACAGCACGTCTGATGATGTCGCTATATTCGCTAACGATGAACAGCTGGTATCTATTAAACAGAGACTAAACAACAGACAAACAAGGAAACAAAGAAACATAGGTTGTTGACGACAACTTACCAGGATAAGGGAATATAAACCAACTAGTTTCTTCAATCACGTGAGTCCTGGCGTCAGTCCGAGCCAGGTAATGGACGCTGGTGGGGTCATCAGTTAAGGCTCCGGCCACGGTCAGTACGGCGCTAAGAGCCCATCCACATACGATACTAAGCAATACCTGCCAGCAAATACGATACTGAACAGAACATGCCAGTAAATGCGATACTTGGCAGGTAAGTAAAGTATAAATTCAAGTTTAAAGTCAAGTAAAGAAAAGTCAAGTAAAGTGACCCATAGAATTGTTGCTGTAGGGGTGTGAGGCGTGTAGCGATCTCACATTTCGAAAACTCGGCTATATGAGGGCGTTAGCCATCTCCTCTCCCTCGCCGCTTTAACTTCCCTGACTGATAATTTTAGTGCAGTGTAACAATTATATAACAAGATAACGACGTATTGAGTCAAGTATGTGTTCTACCAGATGGACAACATATGAACCCATTCAAAGCTTGGTAGACTCGGCGGCCGGTGTGGTCCGAAAAAAACATGTCCGCCTCAACCGGGGAATGGACCCAGGACCACTTAGATGCGAAGCCAGAGCGCTAACTATTGCGCTACGCGACTCAGCAGGACCTGATACTAAGTACGATGCTCAGCAGGACCTGAGAATAAATATGATACTCAGCAGGACCTGCCAACATACACGATATATAGATGGATATGTCAACACATTTGATTCAATGCAAGATCTGCAGACAAATGAGATAACTAGCAGAATCTGCAGACAAATGCGATACCTGACAGAACCTGCAGATAAATGCGATACCTAGCAGAACCTGCAGATAAATGCGATATCTAGTAAAACCTGCTAATAAATACGATGCTCAGAGGAGCCTGTCAACAAATACGATACCCAGCAGTTAGCAGGACCTGCCAACAGATACGTTGCTTAGCAGCGCCTGCCAACAAATAGTGTGTTTTGCGTACTTCTCTTCAAGCAAAGAAATGGACTCCAAAACGCGGTGATTTAAGACTCATGTTAAGTGACTTTAAACCAGACATAGAGAAACTGCTATCCATCATATTAACAATTGACAGAATACTGATGTACTCTACCTAGTTACTAAATGTGTTATCTAATATCTTTACTAAATGGGTTATCTAATACTCTTACTAAATATGTTATCTAATATCTTTACTAAATGGGTTATCTAATACTCTTACTAAATATGTTATCTAATATCTTTACTAAATGGGTTATCTAATACTCTTACTAAATATGTTATCTAATATCTTTACTAAATGGGTTATCTAATACTCTTACCAAATATGTTATCTAATATCTTTACTAAATGGGTTATCTAATACTCTTACTAAATATGTTATCTAATATCTTTACTAAATGGGTTATCTAATACTCTTACTAAATATGTTATCTAATATCTTTACTAAATGGGTTATCTAATACTCTTACTAAATATGTTATCTAATATCTTTACTAAATGGGTTATCTAATACTCTTACTAAATATGTTATCTAATATCTTTACTAAATGGGTTATCTAATACTCTTACTAAATATGTTATCTAATATCTTTACTAAATGGGTTATCTAATACTCTTACTAAATGTGTTATCTAATATCTTTACTAAATGGGTTATCTAATACTCTTGCTAATATGTTATCTAATATCTTTACTAAATGGGTTATCTAATACTCTTGCTAATATGTTATCTAATATCTTTACTAAATGGGTTATCTAATACTCTTACTAAATATGTTATCTAATATCTTTACTAAATGGGTTATCTAATACTCTTACTAAATATGTTATCTAATATCTTTACTAAATGGGTTATCTAATACTCTTTCTAAATATGTTACCTAATATCTTTACTAAATGGGTTATCTAATACTCTTACTAAATGTGTTATCTAATATCTTTACTAAATGGGTTATCTGATACTCTTACTAAATATGTTATCTAATATCTTTACTAAATGGGTTATCTAATACTCTTACTAAATATGTTATCTAATATCTTTACTAAATGGGTTATCTAATACTCTTACTAAATGTGTTATCTAATATCTTTACTAAATGGGTTATCTAATACTCTTACTAAATATGTTATCTAATATCTTTACTAAATGGGTTATCTAATACTCTTACTAAATATGTTATCTAATATCTTTACTAAATGGGGTATCTAATACTCTTACTAAATGTGTTATCTAATATCTTTACTAAATGGGTTATCTAATACTCTTACTAAATATGTTATCTAATATCTTTACTAAATGGGTTATCTAATACTCTTACTAAATATGTTCTCTAATATCTTAACTAAATGGGTTATCTAATACTCTTACTAAATGTGTTATTTAATATCTTTCCTAAATGTGTTATCTAATATCTTTACTAAATGGGTTATCTAATACTCTTACTAAATATGTTATCTAATATCTTTACTAAATGGGTTATCTAATACTCTTACTAAATGTGTTATTTAATATCTTTCCTAAATGTGTTATCTAATATCTTTACTAAATGGGTTATCTAATACTCTTACTAGAAGTGGTATCTAATATCCTTCCTAAAAGTGGTATATAATATTCTTACTAAAAGTGGTATATAATATCCTCACTAAAATTGTATCTAATATCCTTACTAAAAGTCGTATCTAAAATCCTTACTAAAAGTGGTATCTAAAATCTTTACTATAAGTGGTACCTAATATCCTTACTAAAATTGGTATCTAACACTTACTAAAAGTAGTATCTAACACTCTTACTAAAAGTGGTATCTAATATCCTTACTAAAAGTGGTATCTAATACTCTTACTAAAAGTGGTATCTAATATCCTTACTAAAAGTGGTACCTAATATCCTTACTAAAAGTGGTATATAATATCTTTACTAAAAGTGGTATATAATATCCTTACTAACAGTGGTATCTAATATCCTTACTAAAAGTGGTATCTAATATCCTTACTAAAAGTGGTATCTAATATCCTTACTAAAAGTGGTATCTAATATCCTTACTAAAAGTGGTATCTAATATCCTTACTAACAGTGGTATCTAATATCCTTACTAAAAGTGGTATATAATATCTTTACTAAAAGTGGTATCTAATATCCTTACTAAAAGTGGTATCTAATATCCTTACTAACAGTGGTATCTAATATCCTTACTAAAAGTGGTATCTAATATCCTTACTAAAAGTGGTATATAATATCTTTACTAAAAGTGGTATCTAATATCCTTACTAAAAGTGGTATCTAATATCCTTACTAACAGTGGTATCTAATATCCTTACTAAAAGTGGTATCTAATATCCTTACTAAAAGTGGTATATAATATCTTTACTAAAAGTGGTATCTAATATCCTTACTAAAAGTGGTATCTAATATCCTTACTAAAAGTGGTATCTAATATCCTTACTAACAGTGGTATCTAATATCCTTACTAACAGGGGTATCTAATATTCTTACTAAATAACTATCAGACCGAGAACATCTGGATCAAGTCGATCAATTATGTAAAATCAAACTGCTACTTAAAATGATGATAATTATAGTGTGGGGTAGCTGGAGCGGGGAAGTGGGTATGAGTTTGTGGTGACTCGAAAAGGTTGAGGATTCAATGGTCTACCACATTATTAAATGTATCTGCTATTTGCTACCAGTGTGAAATACATCAGCTAATTATGAACTAGGCATTCTCACAATTATTAAAATCAGTCTGAAAGATTGGAACATATCCAGAATGAAACAGAATGAATTAAACATAAGTGCAAAGTGATATCTAGATCGTGAAAATGTAATACATGTTTTTAAATGACATATGAGGCATCATCACCCGTGTCAAGGAATGACAGATAATATCAAAAGTAGATGACAAATACTCCCAGAGAATCTTTTATGAAACATAACCAATAAATACTCATTCAGAACCTTAAATTCTGACATAAATCAGAAGAACACTTAGGGGACGGCGTGGGCTAGTGGTTAAGTGATACGGGTCACAACCAGAAGGTGCGGGGTTCAATCGCTAACACAGCACCGGCCGTTATCCTGGGAAGCAAACCCTTAGAAAATGCAGGAGGAAGCAGGCCCTTCGATAAAAATGAATGCTGAAGGTGGATGCACTGGGTCGACAGGTGCAAAATAAAAACCAAAATGCTTGATAAAACAGAAATCATCAACACTTACAGAAAATGCTTGATAAAACAGAAATCATCAACACTTACAGAAAATGCTTGATGAAACAGAAATCATCAACACTTACAGAAAATGCTTGATAAAACAGAAATCATCAACACTTACAGAAAATGCTTGATAAAACAGAAATCATCAACACTTGCAGAAAATGCTTGATAAAACAGAAATCATCAACACTTACAGAAAATGCTTGATAAAACAGAAATCATCAACACTTACAGAAAATGCTTGATAAAACAGAAATCATCAACACTTACAGAAAATGCTTGATAAAACAGAAATCATCAACACTTACAGAAAATGCTTGATAAAACAGAAATCATCAACACTTACAGAAAATGCTTGATGAAACAGAAATCATCAACACTTACAGAAAATGCTTGATGAAATGGAAACCACACTATATGAAATCCACGTTGCCGAGTCCAGAAAGGCATCGGTGATTGCTTGTGTTGCAGATATAAGGACAAAATAAAATTGACTGCAGCTGTGCTGTGAAATCGAAAACGTCAGTTGTTAAAGCATGTTATACAGTGTGATAACATAGCTGATATATGTTGTCCATCTGATAAAACACAAAATTGAATCAATACGTCGTTATCTTGTTATATAATTGTTACACTGCATTATTATTATTGTCATAATGTATTTAAGCAGAAAGTTGAATACAATGTTGTTTTTCTGCAATGTGATAACACTTGAAAATGCTACATTATTGGATTCGGTATCACTGGGAAGAATTGCTCTTCTGAACCGTATCAAACTTGCAGACACATATGTGAAAATGGGAGCTAGGTATAATCCTATCTTCAATAAATCACTGCAGAACATACAACAGACTAACAAGCTTACTTCAATGCACCAGCAATGGAGTGCCTTGTGAGCTTGAAAGAACGTATAAATCCGAGAACACAAATTGTAGTTACATTCCTCTACACTTTCAATATGAGAATTGTCTAGTCGTATCATTGGAAAGATAAACAGAGCTGCACGTCAATGTTAGCAAAACAAATTAAGTGAGAGCAGATCAAAGAAATTCAGTTCAGTTTAGGTGCCATCTTCGCATCGAATGACGGCTACAATGGGTCTCCAGTGTACTCTCTCTATTGCTGTAATTGCGTAATCTGAGAGGATTTTTCCAGTCCATCCACGTAAAGTTTTGTCTGCCTCTTGAACGACTGCCTTCCACCCTACCCTCCAGTATGGTCTTCAACAAGAAGGAATGTCTTGTTATGTGACCAAAATAACGTAACTGTCTTACCCTGATTTCGGTCATTTATTCTTTTTTCACCCCCAACTTTTACAATATCTCCACATTAGTTTTATTCTCTTACGAAATGCGAACCAATCTATCATATACCCACATTTCGAAGGCTTAAATACTCTTTTCCTAATTGTTATTAATTGTCCATGTTTCTGCGCCATAAAGTAGTGACGAGTATACATAACACCTGACAATTCTCATTTTCAAATTCTGATTTATCTGCTTGGATGTCAGTATGTGTCGCATGTTGCCGAATACCATCTTGGCCATACCTGTTCTCTTTCTGATTTCTTTTTCACACCTGCCTTCTTCCGTTATTATATGACCTAGATAGGAGAAACTCTGTACCTGTTCAAGTAGTTGATCTTTTATTTTTTATCTGCAAACATATTTCTTGTCACTTTTCCAAATTATCATAGTCTTTGTTTTCTTTATGTTTATGTCTAATCTAAACTCTTGACTTATTGTGTATATTGTTGTCACAAGCTCCTGTAATTCTTGTTCACTTTTTTCCATCAAAACTGTATCATCCACATTTCTTAGATTGTTCATTGACACTCCTCCAATGACAAGCCCTGGCATCCCCTCTATCTGTTTGAACATTTGTTCTGTGTAGATATTAAAAATACAAGGGGATAATACACATCCCTGTCTCACTCCTCTTTTTACATCTTTATTTGGAGAGCAAAACTCCCATATTTTACTGTAGCAGTTTGTTCCCAGTACAGATTACGGAGCAGTCTTATGTCTTTACCTTCTAGACCTATTTCTTGGAGACATTATGATCTCGTAAACATTTAAAAGTCTGATAATTGAAGAAGAGCAGTTTTACCTACATTTTCAGAAGCATTTGTGAAACAAGACATACCAATTTAGATGTCAAAGCCAGTATTTGTTTTTAAAAAGTATATTTGAACTGTTTTTGCTCCAAATGGAATACTAAAGACTTCGCCTTTTTGCCAGAAATCTTCAAATCTGTTTTATTATGTGGTTCGGAACCATGCCACGAGTCGAATCCCGACCGCACTACATACCTTCTCCAAAAGATGGGGTTATAACATATAATAAGAGGAAGTACCAAACTGAAACTTGAAGAAGAGAGAGACAGACAGACAACAAGCAATTCATCTGAGCATTAATAGAAACAATGCAGACAGGCTTAACATAGTTCTTGAAAAACATTTTATACCTGTAACCAGACATGAACTTAACCGGAAACCACAGGAGGGAAGTAGTGAGGATTTTGAATAGAAAGTAAAGATAAACGATAGTTGAGTGAGTTAAAGCAGCAGTGAACCGTCGTGGATATATCTGTTGTACATGTCGGTGTATGTGTGTGCTGCGGGATGAGAACTCAAGATGAGGTTTCTCCTCGAACAGTGAGGAGCAAATATGAGAACAACTTCCGGTATGATAATGTCTGTTAAGACTGTTAATGTAGATCGAGTATGTGCACTTGGGACTTCAATAAATAGTTGGGTATCTTGTCTAGGTAGCGGCAGTTTTCCTTACATTAAATTTTAGATCAATTAACGCGCTTGATTGAATGTGCTCATTTAGGCTTTGCACGGCTTGTCTGACGATGTGACTGAAGATGTCATCAGCAAATCCTTGGTGAGTGAACATATCACTGTCTATTTGGTGCGTCTCTTTCCATTGTAGTTATCTAAATTGTGCAGTGTTGTTTTTTTTTTAGATTCGACAGCTTCGTGGAACGCCAAGCTGTTAAGGTATGATGGTTCGTCGGTAAGATATGGTAATATCACTGTAGCAGCCTTCATTAAAATAGGGTAATATAACTGTAGAAGCCTTCATTAAAATGTGGTAATATAACCGAAGCAGTTTCATTAAATTATGGTAATATAACTGTAGAAGCCTTCATTAAAATATGGTAATATCACTGTAGCAGCCTTCATTAATTTCTTCTATTAGCTGAGCAACATTATCTTCATCAACTTGATTTGCTAGGGCATTCGCCACTGCACTAATTTCAAGGCTGTCGAAATCGTTATTACTGTACACAAACACAACCCACAGTTATCTCTCTATTATCTGGTGGATTGTTTTTTCGAAATGGTCGATAGCTGAGTAGTTTTTACTGATACCTGCCTGCTCTGGTTTTTGATTATCGTCTCGTTATTTCTTCAGTCTCGTCACAGTAGCTTTTATGAAAAGCTTGTACGTGAATCAAAGCAAACAAATCAGGTGGTAGTTTGTCAGTCTTTCTGTCCTGTCTTTTGTGAATTTAAATTGCTTTTGGTGTCTGTCATTGGTCAAGGAATCGACCTTTCCTAGAGCAAATGTGGAATAGTGTACCTAGCCTCTTAGTTTCAAACTTAGATAATGTTGATAGTACAGAATATAGGGCTCGAGATGAGGACAGCCCAGTGAGTGAGCTGACCACAGCCAGGGACTAATTTCTGGCTCTTGCAATCTAGACATGACCAGGGCCTTATTCCACCTCCAAGATGTGACCCTGAAAACGTGCTGCACTGGTGTGGTCTGACTAGGACAATATAGATCGAATAAAAAAAACCAACTGGAACCGGATGTGTCAGACCGAAATGCGCATATATCGCAGCCTCGCTGTAAACTACAACACAACGTCATTTTCAAGACGAACACCGAAAAAGATGAAGAATGGGATTTGGTATATTGCATTGTTTGAGAACTTACGCACATAATACCTAAATTTAATTAAATGGCGTATGTAGTAACTTCACTTACAAACATGCCACAGGCCAGTTGGCCTTACAGAGCGTAACGGTCATTTTGTAGATGAACAAGCCAATTAGAACAATGGCAGGAACAATCGTCACAGGGCCTACAAACCTGCAAGAGGAAATTCTACATTATTATCAACCAATTGTATAACACCTGATAACACATGTTAAATCTTGCTGTTTTCCTAACGCCATGCTTCTATTCTATCCTCTACCATATCCCTCTATTCTATCCTCTACCATATCCCTTTATTGTTGAGTTGTTGCTTTTTTTTTGTGCTTCTTGGTCTCACACTTCGATTTACTGATGAATTTATTTCGGTTATTGGTTTTAGTTCAATAACTGTTATTGATCATCAATGTTACATCATTTTTAAAATACAATGCTCAAAAACACAATTGTTCAATCTAATGAGGTGTAATGTTATTTCATTGCGCGATAGTTTGAGCTAGACGTCAGTTTCTGCACGAGAGATGTATATTTTCGTACACTCGCATAAAAAGCAACAACAGGATAAGACGGAAGTAAAGAATATCTGGCTTTATGAATTGATAACATTATGATTGTTGTCTCTAACCAGAAATCACTTCACTTTAATTTGCCGTATCCACATTCAATGTCCTTCTCAGCGAATCTCAAAAGACCTCTGTCTGTGTCTCTTAACTTGCTTATTTTCAGTTATGACTATCAAACAGAATTTGCAATACAGCACAGGGGTGCGTGATTGGTTCCATTTTCAAATACCATCACTTCCAAGGTTTGACTGTAAATTTCCGGTGACGGACAAGTGCCAAATTTGTTATTAATTATTGTGAATTACTCTCATAACTAACTTTCAGATACTGTCAACATTGCTATTGATGGTACTCGTGTGTATGTATGTATCCAGTAATCCAGTATTGATACGAGGGACAGTCGTTAAGTAACATCAATTGTATTAATAACATTTTTACAACATTGCGAACCACACATTTTTGGGCTTTATTTTTCGACATAGTCTTTGTACCTGGCAACACACTTTGTCCACCTATTCACTAGCGGATGGATGTCCAACACACTTTGTCCACCTATTCACTAGCGGGTGAATGTCCAATACACTGTGTCCACCTATTCACTAACTTGTGGATGTCCAGCACACTTTGTCCACCTGTTTATTAACTTGTGGATGCTCTCTAGAAAAACATCATTTGGTGGGACCTTTTACCAATCGTGCACATCCTCCATTACTTCGTTGTCAGCGGCCTTGGAACCATTCTGC